>CP045907.1:11773877-11795236 GCA_013387185.1 Caligus rogercresseyi
CGACATCTATTGGCAGAGTAGGCTAACTTGAAATATTTATTAGTACATTTAGCTCGTTTTGCATCTTATTCTGCACTCATAGATGCCAAAATTTAATAACTTGTTCCTTTTGGCTTTTACAACAACTCCACAAAGTTTCATTCGAATCTGTTCCGTACTTTTTGAGTTATCCTGCTGACAAACAAACCAACCTAAACACAACAACCAACGCCAGTGAAAACAATACCTCCTTCGGCGGAGGTAAATATATCTACTGTATGAATGTTATATTTTAACAGGCTAACTTTATTTAGATATTATTGACCAGACTAACAAATTAACAAAAATTCATGAAATAATACACCTTTTTAAAATTAAATATATATAAATTGACGCTGAATTTTGTCTAGTTAGCCCGATGGATTGTAGTCTTCGTGTGGATATGAATTAGCAGTATTGCCCTAACTTCGGAATGGACTTGTATTAAAGTTCCAGAACAGTAAAGGGAGTGATAGGCCTGAATGCGTTTTAGGTTTTTTCAACTCTCAATTTTGAGGGGTTCGGATTCGAATACTGTGAGGGAATGTCCAATTTGGTCAAGCTCAGTGAAAAGATGCTGGGTTTGATATATATAATATATATATATCGTATATTATATATATATTATATATATACTATACATTATATATATATATATATATTATATATATATATATATATATATATATATATCAGGAAACAACTGGGTACCCGGCCCAACCCGGGTCCCGGCTGTTTTTTGAGTGTCCTGGCCCATTGTCTAAAATTCATAGGGCCGGGACTTTAATATTTTCGTTCGTTCTTCATTCTGAAAGTGTCGATATTTTTTTAGAACGAATTTTTTAAAAAATCTTTCAATTATTCTTTTTTTAATAAATTCTTTTTAAAAAAAATTGTCGTCACTTTGAGAATGACGAGGAACGAAAATATTTAAAGTCCCAGTCCGGTTTTGGCCTGGCCTGAAAAATTTAAGCCCCGGTCCGGTCCCGGCGAAAAAAGCGTCCCGGTCGTTTCCTGATATATATATGTCAACAAAAACATACATTTGTGTATCCATATAGAATATAGCAAAAAATATATCGAATCTTACAATAAATTCCTTTTACCATGTTTTATTTTGATTATCTTTTTGCTTTTCTTACAGTTTTAAGGCGTGTTTTTGTTATACTTGATTATCATTTAATATGTAAGATGTCGATATAGATCAATGAATTATTATTTATATGAATGCTCCCTAGTTAAAGAACCCATACATTACAGCATTGATAAAATTGCTCAGTCAATGAAGATTCTCCTTTCTTAGAGGTTGACAAAATGAATCCTCCCATCACAAAGAGAAAACCTTCTATTTATATGCTATATGAAACGAATTTTTTTCGTACTTAAAGAGTTCTTCGATGGGGTAAAGCGATCAATAAGGGCTGCCCCACTTGATGAAACCATTTATTAGTCTATGGAATATAAAAAAATTAAATCCTGCAAAATTATCCATTAAAACATGCCAACTTACCATATTTTCATAAAAAGTTTTTCATTAAAGCGACTTCACTGGGTTTTTATAGTTATTTTGACTGTATTTGAATTGTAGATTTGACTACTAAATGAATACAATTATTCCTTCGCTTTCTTCATTGTTTTAAAGATATATATATATATATATCAGAGCTGCGACTACCGAATGTAAATCGGTATTCGATACTACCGACTGTAGATTTCAAATATCGACCAATTAACGATATTCGGTAGAACTACCAAATATCTTACCTATTGACAATCGGTACGGTATATTTGAAAGTATGACTTTTGTAGCATTCACATAGAGATATAAGATATAGAGAGCTTTATCCCTTCAATAGCAGAGACACATCGTTCCACTGTCGCTTTGCCCAAGCGTTCCCTTGTGTGAAGAACTTGAAATTCGAAAATAAATAAACAACAATAACTTAAGTATTATAGAGCACATACATAAAAAGACATTCAATATAAGCACATGCTATGCATTGAATACTAGAGTACCTGAAAGTGCATTGAATATCGGACAATAACAGACAGTAAATAAAAAAATCTATAGCCTTCCATTTTCCTACAAAATCCAAGTACATTTTATAATTTATATAAGATTAATATGTACTAAATTTCAAATAATCTCTAATAAATTATGTACTTATTGTCCTTCGTTATAAACTGTCCAATATTAAATGCATATGAAGAAGTCACAGAGCAGATACATAAAAAATTATCTCTCTTTCTTATCTACTGTACCGAATATCGATCGATACTGTAGATATATAATAAAATCTACCGAATACTTATATCGATCGGCAGAAGTATATACTGAATATCGAACCAGCGGTAGATTTTTCTACCGGATCCCAGCTCTGATATATACATATATACAGGGTTAGGCAGAATTAGTGAAACATCGGGTTGTAAGTACAATATCTTTTTAAATACTTGTCTGAGAGGTTTTTGTTATGATATAGTTATGTTTTGCAGACATTTTTACATTTGTTCTGTTGTTTTCACGACTTTTTGTTAAAAAACAACGATGAAATGGACATTCAAAGCAAGAGAACGGCCGTCCTCAAGTTGTTGGACTCTGGCCAGTCCCACAAGGTTATCATGAACATGCTTGGGGTAAGCCACATCTTCATCTGACGTACCAAAAAAATTATCAAAGAGACGGGCAAAACCACAAGAAGGCCTGGGCAAGGAAGGAAGCGATCAGTGAGGACACCAAGGCTGACCAAGGCCGTAGCCGGCAAGATACTTCGTAAACCGGCCTGCTCCATTAATAAGATGGCTCAGGAGTACGAAGTATCTGCGAGGACCATCTGGAGGGTGGCCAAAGCTGACCTGGGCATGAAGCCATTCAAGTACAGGAAGATATATCTACTAAACGAGGCCACCAGGGTCAAGAGGAAGGCTAGATCAAAGGTGCTACTAAAATGGTACGCGGATAACCCTAGAGTCGTTGTGATCTTCTCTGATGAGAAACTTTTCGAGATAACAAATAAGTTTAATACTCAGAATGATTGTATATTTTTCAGGGATGCCTCCAAGATCTCAGAGAATACTGGAAACGTCTACCGGATGTAGACAACGGTATCTGTGATGGTGTGGGGGGCAGTGGCCTCCATGGCAAGAAATCACCCTTGCTCAGGATTCCAGGTGGTGTTAAAATCAACAAGGTTTACTTGGACTTCCTGAAGACCAAAGTATTCCCGTGGATCCAAAATAGTTTGGTAGAGTCTCTGTTTGCTTCCAGCAGGACGGAGCTCCGACCCATACTGCAAAGATTGTACGGGACTGATGTCCAGCCAATTTTTACCACTTTTGGAGCAAGGAGCTTTGGCTCCCTCATCTCCTGATTGCAACCCCGTTTGATTTTGCCATGTAGAGGATGGTGGAGAGGGTGGCCAATTCTCAACCAAGGACCAGCTGACAGCTGAGCTGCTGCCTGGAACAATATTTCCGAGGAGATTATGCGTAACAGCTACACTAGAGTGGTCAAGAGACTTGGGGCTGTAGTAACGTCCAAATGGAGGACATGTGGAATAATTTGTAATAAATATTGAAAGTATTTGTTGTCAACAAAATTTACATAATAATACATTTTCTAAATTGCGTATTTTGGGAGCTATTGCTTTATATCCTTGTTTCACTAATTCTGCCTAACCCTGTATATAATATTGGGGCCCACAAATCTATTAATTATGATCTTGAGAGATGGAATTCTTATTCTTCAATACAACTTTTTTTAGCGTTGAATTTCCAGTAATATTAGTATAGGTCCATGGTCTTAGTTGGTATGTGTTGATGTACTATAAAAGGGAGAAGGAAAAAATAAACGTTCCAGCTAATATATAAGTGCTTCTATATTGTTTTTTTTGCTGGAAGATGAGAAGGAATGGAGTTAACACTCTTCAGTTGCTTCTTGCAAGCACCTGATCTTTCTTTCTTTATTATTTATTCGTTGAAGAAGCAGCTGCCGGGACGCATGACTGACCCATGGACTCCCTCATGACGTAATATGACTACAGACCATTACAATGAAAAGAAATGTATGCAACATTCATGGTGTATTTATTTGAGCGATTATTATTCTGCGATTTTTTAAAGATATTTGAATGGCAGCCTTATAATTTGACACATACCTATTTCCATGGGTCATCATAAATGAATAACATAGATTGCAAATATACATTCCGTAAATCGACACAACCATATCTTTAAATATATACCATTGCTTGGAATCATTCATTTAAACTGTTAAAGTTTGTACAAAATTTAAATTTGATAGTTAAAAAGAATGTTCTTTAAAAGCCACATATTTATTTTACAAAAAGTTGTTTTCATTTCCAAAATATGCTAACTCAAAGCTGAAATATTCTTAGAAACTATATTTATTTATAATTTTACACAACATATTTTTCTTATATATATAATTTATTTATTTATATATAAGTTAACAATGACATATTTTGAAACATTAATAATAATAGGTTTTAATACAGGACTATTAAAATAAATCTAATGCGTGATCAGTTTGTGCTCATATTCTATTTGTTCTTTTTTGTTAGTTCAAAGACTGATAAAAATACTTTTAATAGAAAATAATGATTGACGAATATAGCAATTTGAAAACAGACTAAAAGTGTTGTGTATTCTTACCATAATCAGGTGAATATATAAATGTGTATAACTGCCTTGTAGTTCTGTAACATGTGCATTAATGTACACTGCTTATATACATATAATCACTATATTCATTATACACTTATTTCATCATGACTGTAGATTCTATCGATGAGTTAATTGTCCTTTCCCTGCACTATAAAATTCTTACTTCCATCATCGCAACATCATATTCACATAAGGAATCGACATAAAAAAGGTGCTGCATATTTTCAACTCCCATGTACATATAGTTGTTTATTTGGTATATCAATATATATATATATAATTTTCTTTATACGAAGCTGACACCATTTTGACATAAAAAGTATATATTGTCATAGCACAGATTTAAGGTGTGAACAAAGTCAGAATTCTAGCAAAAATGATATGATGATTAATTTATTTTCTCATAAATGTATACTTGTCTCAGTTAAAAAAAAGTTATAATTCAAATAAATAAAAACTCGTGTGACGTCATCACTTACTCAAGCCTTTGTTTATAGGATAAAAAAGGGAATGAAACAATCACAACGTCGATTACAACGTCCTTCTCGTATGAGTCCTTCTAGTTAATAATCAAAGTAGTTGCCTATAAGTACATATAGTATAAAAATACATTAATAAAATTGTCATGTAAGTAAATACCAATTTAATAAACATCAGAAATACAAAACTGCAATGGAAACGCTCATATATTTCCTATTAGAATGCGTATAAAGTGATTTGGTTATTTCATATCATTTATTTATACAACTTTAAAAAAATATTTTCGTATTTATGATTACCGTCGGTCCAAATGAATGGATTTTTTTTTAAATTGTAAAAAACTCTCCCCCAGGATTTTAAACATATTACAATAATATTTAATTACATATTTGGGTTTTAAAAGATTCATTAAATAAGGATGTATTTCCAATAAAAAATCATTCACATACATTTAAAAAATATATACACCCCCCTTGCTATGGTTTCAAGTGACGTCATCACCTATTGCAAGTGTGCCTGGTAGGAAGTAAAAGTATAAAAAACACCCTCCAACATCCATCCCTTTTGATTCAACAAAACCTATGTTGCAGACATGATAAGCATTTTCACTTTTTTTGAACTTAATTTATTCAGGGAAACTACTCATATAGTATAAAATGTGTAAATAAACTCTTTTTATAGAGTATATGAATTAATGCAGAAAAATCAGCAAGTTAATTATGCCGGAATATGTTACAGCATTTTTTACTACCTTATTACATTGATCCGGTACTCTATATATTGTGTAAGCATATCAATGTGTTTTATGAGGACAAATACATTCTTTTCGAAGGATGGTGCATTAACATTTAGTAAAACAATGCCTGTCAACTATGGGGGGGGGGGGGGGGGGGGGCTTTGGCTTACCCCAAAGATAATAGATAATACAAGATGCGAAGAACGCAATGTTTAGATTCCTCTGATTAGAAAAGAAAAACTAAACGTCACAGTAGCTATTTGTTATTAAATTAAATCAAAAGTACATTTAAAAAAGTGATTAATTTCAATTTCGGGGACGAAGGTGGTCCTGGTGGACCACTTGGTTGAAGCCCGGGAGCTCTCCGGCGGAGGCGGAGCTGCAGAGGACGGCCACGTTGCTCCGGAGCTCCTAGATGCGAGCGGGCTACCAGCCAAAGGCCTCAGAGTCCCGTGCGGTGTTCAGGACTTCCACTTCCTCCCTGATGCTGAAGCTGTGCGTCCCCGGGTGGCTCGTGGCGGGAGGGAGCCTCCGGACGTTATTCTTTTGAGAGCCTTTACGTTCTAAGCTTTGTTGTCCTAGAGGTATTAGATATACAGGCAAATCGTAGCTGTGATGACGTCACATTTTTTTTATTGGAAATATACTTCTTTCTTTACATGAGTTCTGCCCCCCCCCCCCCCTGGGCTTACCCCTAGAGAAGCCTCTTCCTTAATCTGCATATTCCAATACAATTTATAATGCTTGTGTGGATAAATCGTGAATCAAGGCCTATATGTAAGGATAACTAATTAGGGAACTTTTTTCTCGAACGTGATGGTTGAAAAAATATAATGGCAATAAATAGAAGAAAAAACCCAGTTGGCATTACAAAATAAAGAGTGTGTGTAATCGAGTATATTTTGCCATTGGGCATATTAGTTACATTTGTAACTAGTCTAAAATAAATAAATAAAAACAGTAAAAAATATGTTTAAAAGAAAAACTACCCTTCACTTTGCTGAGGTGCACACAGGACTTAAAATATCATCCTTGAGCTCCCTAAGCGTCTCTTCTTATAGGCTTACATCCATGTCATCGGCATATCCTTTAAATATACATTTCTAAGATTGTACAAATTGTCTCTTCTTCAGTGGCCTAACTCCATGACGTCATTGACAAAACCTTTAAATGAACTATTCCAATGACATCTCATAATAATTATTATCCTCTTACAGAAGGAAAGGATTACTTTATTGCTCTGAGGATATATGGATCACCACTACGACGATAATATGTAGAAAAAAGAGGTAATCCAATAAACAGAGGACTTTGACGGTAAGACATAGGTAAAGAAAGAAAATTTACTTACTAACAAAAAAATCACATGTTTTACTTTTGAATTTGATAATCAATACTTTAAAAAATGTCAAAATGGAGATTTTATTAATTTTTTTTCCACAGCAAATTGTGTGTATTGCCTAAAGGCCCATGATCCATAGAAAAAAAGTTATGGCAGCTCTTGAGAAAACGAAAAAAAGCATGTCTAATCCGCCAGGTGGTTTTGAGAATGAGGGAGGCTAAAGGCGATCAAAGCTGCAGAGGATTTGTTTTATAGATGGAGAGGAGCACCCCCTGGTGTGAATGAGTGGCGAAAACATTGCGCAAACGCCATCCTTTATGTAGAGAGGGGGGGTACTCATTTGTTTATGTTGTTGTTGTGTTTGTGTTGTTTACCGTCCGGATCTAGAAGATGATGGAAGTCCATAAAAGATGATGGGGAGATAATAATTGTTTCTTTGAATGGAGGAGTTGTAAAAGGGAGAAGACAAAATAAAAAAGACAGATAAGCAAAGACAAATCTTTGTACTGTTTTTGTTTTAAAGAAGGTTATTATTATTATTATTTTTAAGGTCAAAAATGAAAGAAAACATCAATGTTATTATTATTATTATTACCCAATAGAAGACTCATTTTTGGTGTCTCCTTCTTTCTCCTTCTCTCTTAGATACAATCCAAAGAAGATGGAAGAGTTAAGAAGACGAAAAGAAAAATAATAACATCATGTCAGGGCTCTTATTTTTTTCCCACATGCCTTTTATCTCTGATCGAGAGTATCCTTATCGCAGAAAATGAACTCTCTCTCTCTTTCTATCTAAATATATATTTATTTAGTGAGCACCCCCCCCTTCTCTATCTCCTCCTCATTCTCCTCTATACAAAGTTGACTATCTGATCATGTGAGAAGAAGGATTTTCCTTAGTTTGTCCCCAATGATTTTCTATAATTCTAATTGCTATGGTTTCATAATAAGCTTTTCATATGAACGCAAACTCATCAATCAACAACATTGTTTAAAGTCGCCTAATCATTTATTTCTATGTCTTATCATAGTGTCTACCCATTTATCGTCAGGTATGACGATGAAACAAAATTCATGCTTTTACCTAAGGTGAGTAGTTGTTTGAATTGAATGTACAATATTCCAAGAGTTCATTTCAAGGATCCGTTATTGATTTTTGCACATCAAAGGCCCATGCGTGAACTAATGTCTGATTTCATAATGTCTTTTTCATGCTTCTCCGCGTTTCAACAAAGGATCTTATTGTTGTCCTCATATACATACAACAATGATCGACTCCTTTCTCTGCTTTAGGCTTTATTTTGATAAATACATAAATAAAATTAATTATGTAACCTTATTAAAGTAATGATTATAATGTATATAATATATATATATATATATATATATATATATATATATATATATATATATATATATATATATATATATATACAGGAACGACCGGGACGCTTTTTTTCGCCAGAGCCGGGCCGGGGAGTAAATTTTTCCAGCCAGGCCGGCTCAAATTCGTTTTGTGGTTCGTTTAAAAAAATCATATAGTAACTTGCAGGTTTGTACTTATCACCGGATACCGGGACACATCGATCAGAGCGCCCTCTAACTAAGACGTTGTTGACGTTCGCGAAAACATTGTTTTCGTCATTCTGAAAGTGACGACGTTTTTTTAGAAAATAATTTTTCCCATCAAAAGTACATCATTACTTGTTAAATTGCTAAATCCTTTTTTATAATTATATATTTTTAAATATGGAATGATAAAAGACAGTAAAAAACGAAATACAATTTTAAGCCGTGAATACGTTATTCATCCAAAGATATAATTTGTAGTCAAAACTAGCTGATGCTAACCAGCGTTGCCCGATAAAGTTCACCTTCGTTCCATATTATTTCCTTGACACCTCAATTTATCTATTGAAATTTAGTCAGTATATATATCTATGTGTTTAGGAGATACGATGGGCCCAACAAACAAATAAAGGCTTTGTATGAGTATAATTCGTTCTTGGGAACAAACTCAAATGTTTTTCCTTAGCACCCTAAAATCCTCCACATGTTTTTTATTATTACAAATCAATATAAAATACTGCTTCTCTGCTTCAAAAGATTTAAGAAACTACTTCGCTTTGAATCATAGAAAAATCATTTTATATTTATATGAAAGTACATGGCATATTTTTTGTCGTTGCTGGGACTTATATAAGAAACCTTTATATACACTAGTGAGCATTTTCAAATAGGGAATATTTTTTAAGTTGTAGTTCGTTACTAATATTGAAATGCAATCATTATTTAATACACCTAATAAAATAAGTTAGATTATATTACAACGGGGTTGATATTTAAAAAAATCCTATTTGGAAAATGAAATTTAAATAACAGTAGATTATATCTGTAAATAAATATATTTTTTGTAACTTTGCAAAATATAACTTTGTCTGGAAGGAAGTATATATATTTTTTGTCAAATCATCAGGGATACCATTGCCTTTTTACTTACGTATCAAACATGGTATTTTGTATACAGGAAATGCAAATGACTATATTTTTTGGGTCATTAAGTGTAATCAATATAAAGTAACAAACAAATCGTGTACATTGAATACACTAAAATACAAATAAATAAATAAAACTCTTTTTAACAGTTGCTTAAAACAAATATAAATGAACATTATAGTTCAATTTCCTGTAAAAAAATATTTGTTTCTTTAAAAAAAGTCGATATTTTATTAAGAACCTCTTGGCTGATTTAGATATGTTTTTTAAACATCAAGTATTTTATCTTTTAAACCAACATTACTGTCAATAGAACAATTCCGTAAAGAAATGCAATGTAACTGTTTTAAAATATACAAATATAGTTATTACATCAATATAGAATAGTTAGAAGAAAGTTAAAATAATACGAAAAGTCATTTTAGAAAATGGTAAATATATATATATTATATAAGAAAACCAAAACGGAATTGATGTTGCAGCAGTCTTACAGAAACTGCGTCCCTCAGACTCTGGACAGATCTAATTTCTGGGGAGATTTTCCAAATTTTACCTGCCGCAGATGTATTTATATTATATATATATATATATAAAATTTTTTTAGCTATTTTTTTTTAAAATAAGATACTTTAAAATTGCTTCATGTTTTTAAGATATAATTTTGTAAAATATATTTTTAAATATAAATGTTTCTTGTTATTTCGTATTTGGAATATATTTTTGTCGATATATATATTTTTTTATTCACTTCGATATTTCATCCAGCTTTAATTTCAAAATATAATATGTGTGTGTATACGTAAGTTCTTTGTTAAAATATAAGTATTTATAAAGTTTAACCATAATTATAATTGTTTTTGCCATTTAAAAAAAAGCTTATATAAATTATTTGAAATATACATGTCAAAAAATATATGATAGTTTTTTTAACAGTCTCTTGGTTGAAATAAAATAGAGGAAATGTTTATATATATATATATAATTTCATATTTTCCCCTTTTATATATAATAATTTTAAACTAGAGTATTTATTTAGCTATATGTCAAGAAATAGAAATAAAAAATGATACTAATATGCTATAAAAATTATATTTTAATATTATTTATATATCAAGAATGTTTATTTAAGTTTCTTTTATACACAATTCCTTGGAAGAAATAAAAAAATGAACAATATTAATAATATATTTTAATAAAACAAAATATTCCTTGCTGTAATGGAATCATTAAATACTTTTATATGTATTAAATTTATGAAAAAGTATTAAATAATATCATTATTAAACCTTTTATATTATCCATAAAAATATATGTTTTTATACACACAAAGTTTGGTTGGAAAAAATAATCAAAAAATAACAAATTACTCTTTTTCAAAACCCAATTTTCATCTCAATACTTATTAGATCTATTATACTTATCAAATACAGGCCTCCAGCCTATATTTGATGGACTGCACTTCTTATGAAGGCATAGATTTATTATAACGCCGTTTCTAATGGATGCTTCTTTTACCTATTTACCTGAGAGGATTATAATAAAATTCCCTAAGTAAGCGCCTAACAAAAAAAAACTAGGCGGGCACTTATCGCAGCCCTTATTTCCTTCGCCCTTGCAACAAGGTTCTAATATACATAAATACTCAGATATGAAGGGATATGTTGTACTATTTATTAAATAATAATAATATAGGATTTGACGGGTTTCATTTGAAGTTGTTTTTTTACACAGAAAAAAATGATATAAATGTAATTATAATAATTATAAGGTTCTTAACAAGTGTGTGCGATGTGTTGAATATGTGTGTTTGACTCTGGCTGTTTTTGATTGGTTCCTTTTGTTTTGTTAGCAACAGGGTATGAGGGGTCCGTTCCCAGAGCAGTCCGAGGCAGGGGAAGAGGCATCACCCAGGCCCATGTGGTCCTCCGGCCCCGAAGGCGGAACACCATCCTGGGTCTTTGTTCGTCGCCATTTTGCGCGGGAATTTTGAAACCAAACCTGGAAGGAATGGGTGCGATTTTTATATGTGTTGTGTTGTGTGTGTGGTTTATAAGGCTTATAATGATAAGAGAGAATGATGATATTGTCTATCTGTCTTACCTGAAGGACTTTTTTGTCGAGCCCGGTTTTTTGTGAGAGCATTTTAAGTTCTCGTGAGTCCGGGTTTTGATTGATTTGAAAGTGTGCCTTCATGATTCGGAGTTGGTGGTGTTTGAAGCTGGTGCGTGCTCGCTTCGTCTTTGGTTGATTTCCTCCTCCTCCGAGGGGGTCTAAGGGTGTGGACCCAGCGGGTCCCAAGGGTTATTGTCGTAGACGACCCCTTCAGCGGGGAATCCTTCCCCGGTGATCATCTTTGGTCGCTTCTTTCGCCCGCGTCGCTTTTGAAGCTGCTACTATTCACTCCCGGGGGTGGTTTGTTGTTGTTTTCGAAGGGTGGGAAGGATGCGTTGGGATGAGGATGTCCGGGCGGGTGGTAGGGTCCCCAGGGAGCCCCTGGGGCGGACTCGTAGGGTGCCTGCCAGTCGTAGGCGGATAGACCCCCACGGGATAAACGCCGCTTCCCCCCATGGGATACCCCGGCCCCTCATCTAGATCCTCCAACTCTTCCTCAAATTCTTCTTCCAGCTCCCCCTCCAGATCCTCTTCGTCCTCGTAGTGATCCTTGCAGAATAGCACAGAGCTCACCATTCCAAAGAGGTCCCCCTTTACCAGCGTGGTGTCGCAGGTCGCACAGCGGAAGCAGTCCACATGGAAATAACACTCCCGGGCTTTCATGACTAGATCTGAGGCCCGAATGTGACTACAGCACTTGGCACAACTACGGGCTGAGCTTTGAAGTCTGGAAAAAGAGAAATACGTTAAGGATAAAACTATATACATATATAGTTATTAAACCTCGCTTTGTAGAAGAAGGTATTATTCTCCATTTTTGTTTTTGCAATACGGTAAAAGGGATTATTGCTACTATTATTTCATTTGCGGTTTATGGTTTTCCATGTGAATTTTTTTCCCTTGCTTTGCAAAACCGTAACAACATTTTTTAACATTTATTTTTATTGTTATTTATGGTATTTGTATGTATTAGTGATAGAATGAAGCTTCAATGTGTTTCAAAGTCGTCTTAGTGAAGGATTGCAATAAGTAGTGCATATTCAAAAGTGCATATTCTAAAAATTCGTACCATGGAATGCAGTCACAATAATTATTATTATTTCGTTCATAACATGGTTTATAAGCTGGCGTTCATCCATCACGAGTAGAACAACATACGGAGTTTTAACTTTGCGGTATTCACATTTTTTTAGGACAATCCACAGAGTTGCGGTAAGTTATATATATATTTATGTTTTCTGCACTTCTTTGCACTTATAAGAAATAACTTACTTGAGGAAATCCTCTCTACAGTAAATGTGTCCATCACGTTCGAAGCAGGATGCCTGATCCTCCAGCTCACCTCCACACTCCGAACATCGGAGGCAGCTGGCGTGCCACTTCTTCTCAACTGAGCTAAGGTAAAAGTCGTCTACTATCCGGAGGCGACAGCCTGCACAGAGCGGCGGAAGATCCGTGGAACCCATGGCCCATTCGGAGCCAGAGTGCTCCCCAGAGGTCAGGGGCGTGGGAATCGTCGCCGCTGAGGGGTACTGCAATACATTCATAAAAGAAAGAGGATAAGGATCTTCCTGGAGAAGAGTTTGATTTGAGGACTTACCATTCCCCCACCGCCGATACTGCTGCAATCTTCCATATTGGATGAATAGGATTCAAAGGATTCGCCCTTGCATAAAATTCCCATATTCATTCGGGGGCCAAATTCGTGTCACCCCCTTCCTTTGAATTCCGATAAATCCCCACTCACAAACAATACACCACACAGTTCACAGGGATAATTAAATGATCTGGAGGCCAAATTCACACTTCAAGAACCTCTTCCACACACTTCTCACAGAATCTATTGTCCAACTGAGGAAGTCATATATCGGAAGGGAGAATCAAGATAAAACATCGGGCACGCGGGCGTCAAAAAACTTATCGCCTTCTCGCGCGCTCTCTCTCTCTCATGGCAGCAGACATTTCCCCGCTCTTTAAAAAAAGCAACTCTCTCCCAGAAAAAAGGAGAGAGAGAGAAAGAGAGAATAAAAAATTTTCCCGCCGTCAGAAAACGCAGAGAATATGAAAACGGAGGAACTTCCGCCACTAACATCGCCTGGCGAGAGAATGAGAAGTGAAAACGAAAAAGTGAACGTAAATTATATATTCAGCTTTAACAAGAAATCCTTCCACAACTATATTTTACACAGTCATCCCTTGTAACGAGGTTGTTTTTATATAAATGTACAATTATGTTGAACAATCTTCTTGAGGTACTCGCAGGGATTGTAAATGATTTAGATTGCCAGCAAGCAACGGAAATTCTCTCTCTCTCTCTTTCGACCTCCTTCATTCATCATTTTGATAGATATCCAACGAAGTTTCCTTCTTTTTTTGAATGACAATCAATAATAATCAGAAAAAACGGGTTAGCGATATATATATATATATATATAATTTTAAAAAGTGTAATACAGGACACATCAAGGGAGAGAGAGAGGTAAGAGACACAGAGAGTCACTTTTTCTCTTGACAATGACGAATCATTTAGAGCAGAGAAATATCATGAAATGTCAAGGAAAAAATGACCTTTTTTGGTTCGTTTTTAGGGGGGGGGGGAAGCCACAATGAACAAGATGGAGTGTCTTATACAACAAAATAACAACAACAACAAATAGATGAATGAAAGTACCTTGTTTGTCTGTTTGTTTTATCAGGAAACGTTGATCCCTATTTGTTTTAAATCCTTCCGTAATTGACTTCCATTCAATGAATTTGAAGTTAACTTTTTGACACAAACGCATATTTTGAACTATAGTTAAATAGACTATTATAAACTATTTTCTTAAATTCGTGCCAAATTTTATTATTCATAGCGATGCTTTACATTTGTAAGTCTGCCTCTTTTAATGATGTTTTTCTATTTTTGATGGCAAAACTGTTCCAAGGTCCTTTACTAGGAAATTAAACCTACTTTTTAGCATTAAGTTTTACTTATGAGAAGATAGTCACAATTTTTCTTTTAGATTTTTATTTATTACGTTTCTGGTCGCTTTTTCCAAGCTAGAATGATTAAATATACATATATATTATTGATATCACCTGAAGCTTAGCTTTTTAAATGACTTGTTGTAAGTGTATACAATCTTAACTCTGTATTCAAATGATTATTTAATTTGAAGCCTTATAATTTTATAAAGCAAAGTACCGTTTGCTTACTTTAAAAATATATATGTATTTATATTTATTTATATGAGCTGCTGCATTTAAATAAAGGACTTATTTTTTAACAAAACCAAAATATGGAACACTATATATATATATATATATTTTTGTATGTATTTTAATACAGGAATATAGAACCGGGAAGCCCAATGGTTAATATAAAAGGTATATATATATATATGAAAAATATCCTTCTTATTATTTGAAGTTACAAAATTATGAACTTGGAAAGACTAATTAAGTACATCATACTTTCGTTAAAAATATAAATATGCCTAAATTTATATATTATAAAAACTTATAAATAATCGTTCTTAGGTTTTGTCCAATTTGTTAATTTATTTATTATTTTATGCACTTCTTGTTGAAGATATTTATAGATTTGCCTAATTATAAAAAGTTTACAATTTTGAATGCATTAATTGAAATTATTCCATTTGAAATGCATCTCAATATAATACTTAATTTATATATATTAGTATTAGCAACAATACTCCAATATGTTTACATAATTTTATTAATAATATAAAATAATCAACTTATGAGATGACAACTTCTCTTAAAAAAAAAACTAATCGGTATATAAAATATTACAAAATAAGATTATACTGGCCACCTGTCATTACACACACATATATAAATATATATACACTCACACACACATACATATATATTTATACATATATAAATATCAGGAAACGAACGGGTACCCCGCCGGGTCCCGGCTGTATTTTGAGCGTCCCGGCTCGGTGTCCCTGGGGTTTTAGACCCGGGCCGGGACTTAAATATTTTGCCATTCATAAAGTGACGACGTTTTGTGTTAAAAGGAATTTTCGAAATATTATTTTCTAAAAAACATCGTCCATTTTTTTTGGAAAGTCTTTTCTAAAAAATGTCGTCATTCTTTTTGGAAAGTCTTTTCTAAAAAAACGTCGTCACTTTTTTTGACAGTTTTTTCTTAAAAAATGTCGTCAATTCATAATGTCGAAGGAACGAAAATATATATTAAGTCCAGGCCCGGCTTGAAAAAATTTAAGTCCTGGCCTGGGTCCCGGCGAAAAAAGGTGTCCCGGCCGTTTCCTGATATATATATATATATATATATATATAAAATTGAATGCCTTTAAAGCATGAAATCATTCTTCGACATAGGAATGAGTTTTTTATTTATAAATAATCATTCCTTCTTTTCCACGTTGTTGGGTCACCCCATGATTGACCTATATATATATATATATATGTATACTTATTTGACCCAGTCATTTTAAAAAGAGAGAGACTTGCAGCATGTCCAACAACATCTGCAATATTTAATTTATTATTATTATTATTGTTAGCTAATTAAAATATCTCTGTAGATAGTTGTCATTGATATCAAAATAGTGTCTGCCGGGTTTTTTTCTTTGAGGCAACTAACTCAAGAAGGCAGTTAAATTGATTTATGAAATGACGATGATGATGATGGAATGAACTATCTCCTCTTCATTCATTTCCCCCTTTGACTTAAAAAACTCTCATAAAGCAAATAAACAAATGAGGAAGTGATAGATAAATATTGTAATTTTAATAAAGCTTGTCAAATGAGAGTTTTTCTTGCTCCTTAATTTATTATTCTTAGGAAGAAGTTAAAAAATATATATTATAATTAGTTGTTTGTCAATATGTTTCTTCTCCCTTCATTCAATCTAAAACGTTGGGACTCCTTAGCCAAAAGAGGTTGGGGGTTTCTGTTCAATTATGTTATTTTTTAGGGATATTTTTAAAATTTATAACACATATATATATAAAAAATGGGCTTTATTTGCCTATGTGCCTAATCACTTGCATAAATCTATGGAGTGCTTAAAAGAAGGAAAATACAATCCCTCAAGTGGCATCTTCCTCCTGGAGTTGGGCTGTCAATATCATTAAATTCATACCATCAACTTCAGCACAATATCTAAGTCTGATTAAATCAATTGCTAGAAGATATAAACGTTTTATGTCAAGAACGGCCTATTTGTGATTATTTAAGCTTTGAACATCGTCTAATCTAAGGTTATTTTATTCCTAGGCAGTAATTATGGACCATAATGTTCATTTAGATATTGTTTTTACGCAACTGCCTAGATTTATGTTTTTATTTATTATTGTCTTATGTGTATTTTATCTACACTGTTTGTTGATGATGATAAATAAAAAGTCTTAACTGAAAAAAAGAAAGGAAAATGCGACAGTTGGCAATTTCATAAATATATGGAGCGGATCACAGTACATTATAATTAATCTATCTAATCTTGGATCTTATTACCTGAGCTTGACCAAAAAGGATCTCGGGAGTATTCGAACCTGAGCCCTAAACATTATTATATAAATATATATATATTTATATCTCTTTGGAGGAGTTTATAGTGTCTACATATATATGGTTTTAATATGCCGGAAGAGCGTGTTTGCTATAAATATTATCTAAGGAAACATTGATTTTAAAGTTTCTATGAAGTTATAATACCGTAAAATTGTCATAAAAATATCTAACAATCATTATAATTTTATCAGCCTTTCACTTATGTTAAGCACATCCAACATTGTGGTTTGTAGGTTTGAAATATAAAATAAATATCAATCCTATAATAGTCTAATTTGTATATAAAATACTACATGTTTTATATTATTGTATATATCTCTTGTTCTTCAGAAATTATATTTGTGTTTTTTAATTAGACGATTCACTAAAATAATCTAGAGCTAAATGAGGACTCTAGTAACCCATTAAAAAACATCTTGCCCTGATCTTTTTCATGTTATTAATATTTTTTATTATGTAGGGAAAAGTTTTACATTCACACATTTACTAGTAGAAGAAATCAACTTGTATTTACTGACTGCTAATAGAACTGCCTTAAACTACTCGGACATATTATAAATTGACCCATGAAGGTCAAGTCTTACAAAAGCTGAAAATGAATACTATGTTTCAAAAATCTCTGGATGAGAGCAAATATATGACAGTAGCACTAGGAAAAGATATGAAAACAGTTTATAAATATATAAAATCCCAGATTTGGAAGTGCCAACGTGAAATGGGCTGGCGATATAATTAAATATGTGCATGAAAGATCGAAGCTCTACATAAGCACTATCAAAAGGATTTTAAGAAGACATCCTGCATTTTTAAAACCAATCCAATAAATGATTTGTTCTTTTATATGAAAAGGTTATTCTTCAGGGCTGTAAATATGAACTGCAATGTTCATTTATGTATTCTTGCAACTGCCCTGAATAGTTTTAATCCGTTTCTGTATATAATTTTAGTGTACTTTATTTTACACTGTATAAAATTTTGGAGTTCACGGAATAAAATGTTTTTAATCGAAAAAAATAATTTAAACGTAATTATATTTAAAACTATTTATAAATGCGTTTGCTCAATGCTTATATATATATAGGTAATTAATTTAGGGAGCTTGGTGACGGTTTAAAACAACTCACTCGGAGTCTTGGCCTGTTTCAGTATCACTGAGCTAGAGGATGTCGACGATTTAAAAAATATATTTCAGTATAAATTCTATAGAACATGAACTAATTATTATATATATATATATATTTTTATATATCTGAAAACTTTTAAACAAATATTTTTCTGTAAAATTACGTGTGTATGACTATAAAAATATTCCTCAGCTATCTATAGAATGCGTTCATGTTTACGCCTTAGTCTGACGGATGATGTATTTCCGATAGTGATAATAATAATAATATATCATACTTTTTTCTGACACATTGCGTGGAAAAAGAATGTATTTAACGCCCCCGTTTGCCTCCATGTACATAGATATACATGGTAATATATGAGAGCAAAGAAGCGCTTAAAAGCTTTATGAAAGACTTTATAATAATTTAAATGATCTATTGGGAAACTCTTTTAAAACATACTTTTTTTTCCTATTCTGCGAAATCTCATAATATATTATTTTTTAACAATGACATCTCTTGAAAGAAGCCATATTTAAATGACAACTCGTGTGAATAAAGTATTTCTGCAGTCTTCAACAATAGTTGAGGTCTTATACTATGTGGATTTTTATATTCATAGGGCATTGAATAAAATAATGGGTATATACTATTAAAACTAAGTTTTTTTTAGATAGCTCCTTTAAGAATTTTTTAATCATTTATTTATAAGATTTTAAAATACACATTATTTTCTAAATAAGTATGTCAATGGATCATAAAGTATAAATATTAAAATGGGAAATGACTACTTTTTTATGTAAGTAAATTATAATGCTGTAATATAAAATTAAATCCCTTAAATCCCTTCATAAACAAAGAACTACTTAAAAATCAGTTTATTAGCTTTTAACATCTTTACTTCTCCTTGTCGCTCTGATATTAAAATGCATTATGAACGTACGTGTGCTAATCTTAAATGACTCTTCAGTATCTTCTAACAGTTAAAAACAAGTCTGAAAGATGCAGGAATTAAAAATTCATTTCATTTCATAATCACTGAAAAGGCAAATATATATATACATACTTAAGGTGTGTTATATATATATATATATATATATATATATATATTATATATATATATATATATACATAGGCGTAGGTGCAGGGGGCCAGGGGGGGGGGGCAACTTGGTTGAGGTATTCGGGCATTTAAGTTGAAGAAATTAATTTGAAATTAGGAAAGCAAACCGGATTTTGAGTTATAACCAAATAAATATAATATAATGTATAGTATTTAATCACTATAAGAAAATATATATCTACATAACTTTCTTCATTCGATTATTTTTTCCCCGATTTAACAGTTCTTGTTAAAATTCGGGCAAATTGAATACTGGCCCCACAAACCAAACATGTCCCCTACGCCTATGTATATATTTATATATATACATATACCTATATATATATATAAATACCCCAACACGATCAATAGCTTTTAATAAGAGACTACCAATAATATAACAATAGTAACTAATTATGTAGTAAGTAAATATTCTTGCAACGATAAGCTCTAAAAAAAAACTTTTTTTTTTCTCGCTCAAACATATTTTCATAAACCATTTATACATTGCCTATCTTGACATACTTAATTTTCTATTAATGTCAAAAGCAAATAAAATAACAATTACTCAACCATGGCCTAGTTTATTTTCATAATGATGTCATATACTTGCATCAACTTAAAATATACAAAAAAAGAGTTGGTGCTGACATCTAATTATTTTTTGACTTTACTCTCTATTAAAGTATACATCTTTTTGTTTGAAACATTTATAAGCTTTATTTTGTATTGGGAATTTCGTTATCACTCTTTTTACGAGAAATATATATTTTTTGTTTTTAAATGATTAATAAGATAAATACAAAATAACATGAATTTGTTCAATCAATTCCAGGAATTAAAGAAAATGTACATTGAAACCTAATCGTCTTTTTGCAATACTTATATAATCATAAAGCTTTATATTTAGAATGTATATTTATTTTTTTAATTTTTATTTCCTTTCATTTTATTTTACATCACACTAAATAAAAAAATCAAAATATTTTAAGATGGCTATATGTGTAAGTCAGTTTGACTAAAGAATATTCATTCAGAATATATATGGAAGAATGTTGTCTTGAGCGCACTACGAATTTGTAAGAAAAATAAATGCTCACGATAGACTATATCTATAATATGTAGGCTAAAAGCCGGGATTCGTTTTTTTTTGTGTTGTTCAGAGAATGTATGGTGTGAAATATCCGCTCCTTTCCTCACACAAAAACACGATAAGTGCGCCGTGAGTATTTTATACATATGTATACATGAGGTGAAACGCCTTTATAAATGAACACAACATATACTTACACAGATATATATATATATAGGCAAATTTTATTAGGGTAGTAATAACAAATCCGTTCAAATCGACCAGAGTGCATTGACAATAAAGTTCACAATATATATATGGTACAAAAAAATATAAATATTCTGACATTATTAATACTGTATTTGGAGATACATTTCGATTAAAATATGCATAACCGATTTTTATTGTGAGCCGATTACTGCCCCAACGATTAATGCTCAGATGTCAAGAGATTGCCGATTTATTTTGCTACCTGTAAATGGTTATATCTGCAACATTTTTTAGGTCTTTCATTCTTTTTTATATTACATCCCAACATATATGTTTATTGTTTTTTGGGGATATTTCGATTGACATCAGCCCAATGAATATTACACATGAGCCAATAAATACATCTCACCATTCATTCATTTAGGCCAAGCATGTTTTAATACATTGAT
>CP045907.1:11795336-11812252 GCA_013387185.1 Caligus rogercresseyi
AGAGAGTGTTTTTTTGACATGTGTATTTAATTAGCTCGGATACCATCAGTAATGTGACGAAGTGTAAGTTAGAATAAAGATTATATTTTTCAATATGGCCTATCATTGCCATCTTTCCTAAAATCATATTAAATGATTATATATTATGGAAGGTGACCCAGAAAAACGGGCCCTGTGTTCACTTAATGTCATGTCTCTTATTTAGTCAATTGACCTTATTTTAAACAGCAGTGCAGAATCAAGGATCGTGAGTAACTCAAGACCCCGATAGGAGAATGGGAGAAAATAATTTTCTGTGTTAATTTTATTATAGACGGTCTACCGTCCGAAAAGCCCAAAACACTCTCCTCTGCTCTCATTTGAATGTGAAAAGGCTCAACTCAAAAGACACGGACCTTGCTATACGGGCAATGCTGGCAACATGGAATCAAATAACGATTGTTTGTTAACCATTGCGAATTGTTTTAGCAAAAAAAATAATGAAATTATATATATATATATATTTATATATTAGGGCTATTATAGAAACCTAATAAGACATCAAACTTTCCCCCCTCGCGAAAGTTGCGTCATAAGAAACTAAATGATCGTATAAATGTGGATTTGGGTTTGACCCCCCCCCCCCCCTATTTTAATGAAAATTAAGATGTGAAAAATAAACGTATTTAAAAATAACTTAAAAACATCAACATGAATATTCTTTTCCTTCTTAAAAATAAGTACCCTAGTAGGAGCTGTTTTAAAAAATGGTTGTCCGTTGGCACTTATGTTCATTTATTGGCTTTAATATTGTTTGACAAAAATTTGTATAGAATAACAAACTAATCAAATGATCATATCAAAGTTTTGTAAAAGTATTTTTTTTCAAAATATGTAATAACAAAAAAGTTTTGCTTAATAACGAAACCTTTGAACGCAATTTGGGGGGGGGGGGGGTAAGGGGGTCAAATCCAAATCCATGCGATCATTTAGTTTCTTATGACGCAACTTTCGCGGGGGGGTGAAAGTTAGATATCTTAATATTAGGTTTCTATAATACTCCCTAACATATATATATATATATATATATATATATAATATATATGTATAAAAATTAATAACTATTTTCACCATGACGTAACAGAAAGTAACATTAATCCTTTCTCTGTTTTCTTTACATTCTTTCTCCCCATTTATTTAGACCTTTGCCTTAAGTTACTTGAACCGTGGAATTGAGTTAGGCCAAGCCATACATAACTGGAATAAATATATATATATATATGATTTAACAGCGTCTACATATCATTATTATTATTTTATTCCTAATAACAATAAATCCCCTCAGAATACCAGAAGCCTTCTTTCAGCTCTCTCTCTCTCTCTGTGTGCGCCCATATCACTCCAGGGAATCCTTGAAACATCGTAATTATTATTATGTTGGTTAACTACTGTTCCTCAACATGGAATGATTGGACCCCGCCCGGATATTGAGTGATTTTTTTTTAATCCCCCTGAGAAATCCTCAGGGGGCGGCCATGATGCAGATAATAGGCATAGAGGAACAAGGTGAAACAACAGATAAGTACATATATGTACCTATGTAGAGTCCGTTTACGGAAGGAAATCTTAATAATTATAATATTTATGTTGAAATACAAATTAAAGCCTCTTCGGTTCCAAATGGAGGCTTGGGAGCAATGAAGGAGTAATTAAATGTAGGAGGGGTTTTCAATTCATTTTCTTGTACCTACATAGGTAATGTACTTTTCTCTTTCATGCCTCCTGGTTCATGGCTGATACTGGATTGTTCTCTGGGTTGGTGGGCATGATGCAACAAACATTTTGCCAATCAAACGCGGGCAGGGCCGGTTTTTGCTATGGGTAATGTGGGCGACTGCCCAGGGCGCAATCTATTTGGGGCGCCACTCCAAAATAGTCGCCAGTTTTCTACTCTAAAACCGCTAATATCCCAATCAAGTTAGTGGACTGGTCGCAGGGGCGCCCCTGCCATCACGTCAACTTGCTGCAGTCATGTATACAGGTTGTGTGTGTGTGTCAGAAGAAAAGAATGATAACGTTTCCACACACTGCGGATCACGTCCCAATCACCGAGCTCAGCGCAGCTCGAGCGGTAGCGGGATGGGATGCGGACTGTATTCAGTGTTGTTTGTAGCACTGAGGGAGGAGGGGGGTTGGGGCCGCCAATGGAGTGTTCGCCCAGGGCGCAAAGTCGCCAGGATCGCCTCTGAACGCGGGCAAGACTTACAAAAGAGAATCAAAACCACAGCTCATATTCTATTGGAATGTCCTTGTGTTTTATTATAATATATATTTACTATCCTGTATCCTTAGAATCTATGTAGTTTGTACTAATCCCAAGTTGCTTTTTATTTTATTAGGTATCGGAACTATAATATGTCTGCGTCTCCAACCATTAACAAACCATATAAAGTGTACATATTTGAAGCAAATTTTAGAGTGATAAGGTAATCAAACTATCCCATGAACCAAATGATAAAAAACCTATTGAATAAAAACTTTCACTGCTTATATTGGCTTCGACATAGAATTATTTCAAAGACCCTCACTACTTCAATATTCATATAAAAACTACCAGAAGAGTTCCTTTGCTTCTTTTATAAGCTACATAAAGAAACTGATGGCATTTGTATTCTGAATGTGACGTCACTAAACTTGTCCGTAACAAAATGGCATTAAGAGTTACCTACAATTTTAATATTATTTTTATACAAAGGCTCTTTTCAGGAGGAAATCAATTTTATAAATACAAACTTTTTTTTATGCTTTTAAGCATTACGGAGCAACAAGATTGATTTGAGAATAAGACTTCAGCTCTCTTTTAGTCTTAGAAGTTTCATTTCAGGGACTTCTTTTTGTGTGTTTTAGATGTGATGCCTTTTAGTAATTTATCAAAATAGTATAAAATATCCCCTTATAACTATAGTTGTAAAAGTTTAGTTTGTTGATATTTGTAGCCATATGTAGATAATTGAAAGAGTTGTTGAAATAGCTTTTTATAGGACGTACAAAAAAAGAATGCGTATATTTTCATATAACAGCAAATTTAAATGCCATTAATTACATAAAACAAGTCTAAACAGATTTCAGCTTATTATTTGAAAAGGGGGTATGACTGAGGGACTGTTTGATATCAATGCTCGCTTTCAACCCTCAGTTACAACATTTGTGATCTATTGATCCCATGAACCAATAACATAGTACATGTCAACACCAATAAATGATCTTAGGTTCGAGTGACTCATTTGAACGCTATAATGTTTATTTATATCAAGTCGGAAGCTGCAATTCTATCAAATCATATAGGCACACAAAAACCGTCGCTTCTGGACAGCTCCTGGACCGTCGCTGCGAAAGAAATGAAGTACTTTTCATCAAAATCAAGCAATTTAATAATGCCTATTATTTGTTTACTTGTTGTGCATTCAGTTTTTATTGGATGTTAGAAATTGTTTTGATCTTTTATTAAGTTTTAATTATAGACATCAATGTCTATATATGTATTTTTATACACAATGTTAATAAAGATTGATGGAGAAAAAAAAACACACAAAATAAACTCAGTTATTTATTGGAAGTCGTTTTATTTGATTCCATGGGATTTGCATAAGAGGGCACTCGTTGGAGTGCTACTCCATTTCGATCTCTCCCTTCTTTTGCAGGTGGAAAGGCTGCTGTTATAAGGGGCACTTTTTTCACCCGCAGCTGGTAGTTCTCTCTATTTTTTTCAATAAATTATGACTTTAAGATTCTATCCATAAAACAAAATAAGTGTCCGAAAAAAAATCCGGTTGTTAGATGGTGTCGTTGCTTCCAGCTGGTATTGCTTCAATATGTTTTTTATAATAATATATGGTTGATATTATGGTGTATGAGGCCAAAAAATATGTGGTTCACCATAAAAGAATGTTTGTTTGTTTTTTTATTATATATAAATGATTATAAGTGGAAAGGAGGATTTAATGGAAACTGACTTTGGTTTCGTTGGATGCTAAGAGAACAGTAGGTTCATCTTAAATAGTGGCCAAAGCAGATCCTGTAAAATTTGTCCAATCAATAACATGTTTGTAGAATTGTATCACCAAAGTAGATCTTGTAAAATTTGTCCAACCTAACATGTTTGTAGAATTGTATCTTTTGTTACAAATAACGGATAAATGTATCTTAACTGATTTCGTGGCCACTGTAGATTCGTTTTTAACCTATTGTCTTTACTCTGTATGGTCAATGAAAAGGCTTTGACCTCAATATATATATATATATATAATATTACAAAATGACCATTTTTGGCATTTAACAGAAGATTATTCTTTTCTTTATAATCTTAAATGTTAATGGCGAAGCTCTCACCACACAAATTCACGAGTTTTGCTCCACAATTAGGCAAATCAACGTTGATGGCACAATAACGAATGTAGAGGCATGTAATAGCTTTTTATTAAATATAAATCTTTTGAGAATAAGTTCTTAGGAAGACTGGCTAATACGAGATTAAGTTATAGTGGCAATTTAGGTTCTTACATAAGCATAGTCCATTAGGAGACTCTATTTTACACAAAAGACTTATTCTCTTCCTTGTCGTCGTCGTCGCCAACAGATCATAACTGTTTGTTGATTCATTGATGGCAGTGATGATAGCTTTGTTTATGTAGTGATGCTGATTCCGAGGTAGTATTTGTTGTAGACACAGAGAGAGAGAGAGAGAAGGTAGATGACTATCAGAACTGTCTTCACGGTAGTTAGAACGCTGGAAGAGCTTGTACATAACAAGAGGATGAGGAGGAGGTGGTGGTTCCCATAGCATGAAGGCAGTTAAATTCTTGATAGAAATTCTTCTTCCCCCTCTTCCTCTTTGCTCTCATAATCAAGAAGAAGAAGAAAATCTTCGTGGTTTTAAAACGGGGTCAGATTATCTTACAAAGTCCCTGCTGCTGCAGATGGCCGACGAACTCCTTGGTGGTGATGAGTTTTTTTTTTAATTCTAAGGAAGAGAGTTATGAGGCCAACCGTAAGATGGAGAATATATTCGTGAAAGTGAATTACATTTTAACAAATCATAAATGTATATTTCTAAATACCTCTCGAAAATGGTTTGACGCATTACGCATCGATTTATTTCTAAATAATTATTTCAATGGAATTAAATCATGCCGTTTGACTAATTATATTTTTATTAACAACTCTCGAAAATGCTTTAAAGAAATATATTTTTCGTTTGACGAATTATGCATATATATTTATTTCGTTTCTAAACTTGTTCTTACAAGGGAATTAAATCGGGATTTTGCCGTTTGACAAATAATAATATTTATATTTATAAACCTCTCAAAAATGCTAGAAAGAAGTATATTTTTTGCGTTTGACGAATTTTGTATATATTTTCGTTTCTAAGCTTGTCTTACAAGGGAACTTCATCAGGATTTTGCCGTTTGGCAATGTAAATATGTATAATAGATAAAAATAAAAAGTATTATATATATATATATCAGCCTATTCAATTTGAGATATTGTCTTTAAGATTCTGCCATATGTTTTCAACATTTGCTTATTTTAATTTTCATCGAAATATTTTGTAGTATTTTATGTTTATAAATTCATTGTGCCGCCTCCTTTTTTTATTTTGATACAAATTTTAATTATTTGGTATACCTAAAGTGTATTAACTCATTTCAATCTTCGTATGTTTTTTTTATAGACACTCCCAGTTAGATTTATTTCGACAATATGAACATACATAATTGTTTTGGGTTATTTTTATTGATTGCTCACTTTTTAAGCCATAGAAAATAAAGTGGAACAAAAGTTATTATGACATTCTTCAACTGATTGCAAAGACATAGATACTCAGTAACCTGAAGCTTTCTTATCGCATATCTTGACACACGCACTCTCCCTTTATATATACAAATATTGTTTTATGGTATGGGCACACCCACACACTGTCTTTTTAAAGCACATCAAATTCTCACTTTCATTGGATCAATAATAACTTATACACAAATGCAGTCAAACCTGCCTATAGACGCCACTCAAGGAGTCCAAAAGTGACCGTTAGGCACAGGTGGCCCTTTACACAGAAGGTTTTAGTACTATTTCCTCAGTGGGGGAAAATGTGTATGGCAGCTATAAAGGAGGGAGATATAGCTTTTACTGTTTTTAAATATACAAATTGAAATATGCACTAAAACTGGGCAAACGTTAAAAAGTTACATGGCTAAACATATTTAAATATTTTTTTTGCACATTCATTGGTAATAAGAAATACAAAAAGAGACTGATTGTAAAACATTAAAAAATTTCGGGTAAATCAAGAACATTCCTAGATATCACACTATTAAAAAATATACTTTAGGAGATGTCTTGGGTTAAATTTGGTGTTCGCTTTTGGCCTCCGTCGTTATTCAGCTCCTCCAGGAGGGAAAGCTTTCGGTCTAAAAGACCTTTCAATCCCACATGGGAGTTTTGGAAGAGCTATTCTCGTTGCATAAATAATTTGCTGGATGCAACATATCAACTCCTCTATTTTCCATTGATTGGGACGCTCGGGAGTGGAGAAATATGAGCCAATCTGTTCGAGAGAGCTTTACATCGGACGCATTGTTTACTCACCTCTGAGTCAGCTCTACCAGTGGAGCCACTTTGACACAGTCTGCGAACAAGTGACTCGATGTCTCTATTCCATTATTGCAGAATACACATCTTCTTTTCCTCGGATCCTCCTGTGATTTGCTCACAAATAGGGAGGAAGTGCCCGCCTGTAGCGGAACCACTTATCGCAGAGCTCAAAAGGGTTCCTGAGAGGTTTCTGGATCCGTAGAGAACGTCTGTTGCTTGGAGAAAGTCCACCCTCGAAACGACGTCGCCGACAAGCCGCTCTGGAGATTCATACGGAGAGATTATATCTAACGCTCTATTAATTTTTCAAAAGAAATACACCTGATGGCAATGAAGAAAGTTTGGCGGGTCAGTTGTGTTTTGATATGGCCTTTGGGCTATCTTTTGTACCCTTCTATATTGTAAAATGTTTTAGGATTCGCCAATCCCTCTTATCTCTCAGGACTTGTTCTAACCGGTAAATATCGGCCCCAGGAGAAGAATTCCTCCCTTGTTTTTAGCCTCGGGTTGAAGTTTATGGCTTCGGAAGAGCCAAGTAGAGGGAGAGAACTTTTTTCATAATGGATTTCCAGAACATGCCATATTCTTCCAGTGGTTCCAGAGCAGGATAACGCTCCTAAGAGCTCACTTGGTCCCATATTAATTCCTCCTTAAATGCCCAGCCGGTCGTAGATTCAAATCTCTCTTAAGAAGGAGCGCCCCTTCATCTCCACTGCCATGTAGTCTCTTCAGCCAGCTCAAATCAAGGTCTTCCAAAACCCCTCCCCTCGTTTCAGGCCCAAGCCCATGACGAGGTTGGTAGCTTTGTGGCCGGCAACGTTTTCCAATAACGAATCACCATGCTAGGAGCACGTTTTAATCAAGAATACATTCTACAAATGCAAAATTATTCCTGGAATAAACTCTTCTTGGTTACTATCTGTTTGGCTTTCCGAGGTATAATGAGACAAACGGTGTTAAGAGGTTTTGTGTTCTCTTCGATTCCACCTTGGAACCAAGGCTCGACTTCAACTCGTACTCTTGGATCCTGGCCTCAAGCAAACAGACAAAAACTCATCTTATTAGATTGAACTCGCCAGAATCCTCTGGCACTTTGTCTAAGGGATTAACACACACACACTTACAACACCCTGTTTTTTCGAAAGGTTTTGACATCTCCAAGCCTTTCTCTCTATCCTATGTGCTCACAACAAATCAATTACACTGCGACTTTCCGGCTACTGTAAGTAGATCTATCCAACCTGCTAACAGCTTCTCTCTTTCTTATTCGCCCATTTTCTATGACAGGAATAGTCATAGACGAAGGGATGGATGCCTCAATATCTACCCCCTACAAAGAGTTTATCCAGTATACATATATATTGAGAGTTGAATATTGACTGTACAAAAAAATATCTTATATACAACACACGCCCCGGGGTTGTTTTTTTTTGTTATATAAAAAACCATAATAATAATATATACCTTCAATATATATATATATATGAATGTATGATAAAAACTATTCATGAAGAAGGCGAAAGAATCCTCAAAATGACGAGTTCTTATTTCCTATTTTTTTATTGAACAACATATGTGAAAACTTCATGGCTTATGAAATATACACTTATTTGTTTGGGAAGTTATGCGTTTTTGATAGATCAATTTCCGCATGAATGCACCTTTAAGTTCAGGCCCGTGACGGACCAAAGTATATTTTTTTGTGTTTTGCAGAAAGGAGTATACAAAGTCTACAACGGAAACTTAACTAACAATTTAATACACGATTATCATATGAATAAAAATAGTATAACCTCTATCTTCATGTGTATAGATGACTAATTTAAATAAGCATATACTGCTCTTCAATTTAAATACCTTTTTTATTTATCGTTCAACGTTCAACAGTACTTCCAATTTAAATATTATTATAGTACTATATTTAATACTAGCGAATGTTACCCGGCGCTGCCCGGCAAGATTTTTAGGCGTTTTCAAAGCGCTCATGTCCTAGATGATAAGCGACGTGCATGCAAATTTTGAGCTGAATTGGCCCAGGCATGTGGCCGCCTACTTTTAACGGAAAGACAAACAGACAAACAGACAGACAACTTCCTACTTTATATTTAGACTACGAATTTACCCGGCGCTGCCCGGCAAGAGTTTTGTAGGCAGTTTCAAAGCATCTCATCCCCGATATAAGCGACGTGCACCTACAACCTTGCCGGGCAGCGCCGGGTAACATTCTCTTCTTGTGCCGCCTACTTGTAACGGAAGACAAACAGACAAACAGACGACAACTTTCTACTTTATTATATAGATAAAAGGAAAACATATAAAAGTATTGTATTAACATACTCGTTGTCAAGAAAAAGTTTGAATATTTTTGAATGATTTCCCAGTAATAATTATTACTATCAATATTCAAAATCTTTCAATAAAGCATGACATTCAAAATATAAACCTTCGTTTTTATGTAATACCTTAAAATCAAATCATTTTGATTACTTTATGTTCCTTTTTATAAGTATATATATATATATATAAACCTAACATATACTTATATATATTCAACTCAACGTTATGCATTCATAACAACGGACTAATATTATTTTTTTAAATATATATAAACAACGTATAAATAATCATTGCTGCAAAAAAATATATAAAATGATGATACATTAACTTAAAAACCAAAAAAAAACAATTTTGCATGCCACTTTATTCTTTTAGTGTATCAGTTAATTACCTTAGTTGCTGTATACATCAACTTATTTATCTAGCTTTTTTTTAAAGGAACCGTTGGAACATCCATGAAAACTCATAGCTATAATTAACAAATCTGGTCGATGATATTACCAAATAAATAAATATATATATATAATACTATATAGGATAATATCTATATATATATTATAATATATATTAAACATTTGCTTTTCAAAAGGAAAAAAAACTCCAATAATTATATAGCGTATTCTACTATAATTAAATATGTCTCATCGCATATAAATGTCGCATTATATTCATTGACGTCATATTTTTTGGGTCATAATTGGAACTCTCTAACGTATGTTATAATAATACAATATCATTTAATTTATTGGAGGATGGTTCGTGGTTGAAATACAGACATATATTAATATATCGCTATTAATCCCAATTTTTTTTTACTCTCTTTTGATAGGGCGTCAAAAAAAAAGAACTGTTGCAAGGCACGTGGCTTCATATTATCGTATTTTTGCTGTGTATTATTACTCAGTGTGGCCATTAAAACCTTTTAACTATTTCTTAAGAGCTACTAGTTCCTCATCTTGTGTATCTCCTTAGGGGCTAAAACTAGGAATAGAGAAAAGGTTGTTCTTGTCAAACTCATCAATAAAGATGTTTTTTTTATTTGAGTTTCTTTATTTTTTCAACGTCCGTAGGTGAATGATTTATTTATGGACATATATCATGAAAACAATATAAACAATTATTCCTTTATAGTATGAGGAGCAAAGATTTGACAATGAACCATATAGTCAATGTAGAAGAGGTCAATTATAGGATGAATTTCTTATCTTTGAATTGATGTATATATATGTATATGTCGCTGTAGAGATGGATATCCAGTTGAGTCGTTGACTCTCCTGGTAGAGATCACGATCGTATCCTCTCCTAGGAGTGACTACGATCGTGATCTATATCAGAAGAATCAATGATCTGCTCAGAAGTGTTATCTCTTATAAGACTTAAATTTTGGATGATATATGACGATGGTATTCAACTATTTTTATAATGTTGGAGTTCTTCTCTGATGAATATCAATTATCATAATATAATAGTGATATAATGCAATGTTAGTAAAAGATGCGTCGCTTTTGCTTCCTTGAACGCCAAAAATGAAATTATTTTCCACCAAAATTTAGAACAGAAATTGCAAATGAAATAAATAGATTGTACAACATTGTAAATATTATCTCTATATTTAGGTCGTCATCTCTCAAAGAAGTGATAAGGATCGTAATCTCTACTAGGCAGGAGTCAACGATTCTACTAGATTTTCTCCATCCTGCTGCATAATATATATATATATATGCTTTATATAGTATATATATGTTTGTGTTCTACGCAATCGCTATATATATATCAACTTAAATAGTTAAATGTCCGTTTCCCCTACATTCGTGGACCCTCCTTCCCTGCAGCAATGTTGGGCATCATTGAACCCATATTAAGCCCAAACGGAGAGCGTATGACGAGATAATAACTTGCTCTGATAAGAATATTAGGGGGACGGAGAGGTGAGCAGGGGAGAGTGTGGGGACAAAAGTGTCAATGGGAAGCTTCAGTGTTCCACTCGAAGCATTAAATTATCTATTTAAATTCTTTTACTCTCGTTTTTTTAAATAATAATAATAATAATTTTTCCACGATAAGAAAGACGAAAAAAATCCACTTATCTTGCCTGTTTCTTTGTGGAAAGCGATAGAGATAGACTATTATGCACGTAGAGGAATTAAAGGAAAGAGTTTCTAGAATGCTTTAGTTTTTGAGTGACTTTAAAGATATGGAAAGTTGAGTATCACTCAATGCAATTAACCACGAGATAAATATGTTTCAAACGAGGTATACAGAGTAGGAAGTTGTTGAGAAAAAAGATATTCCCTGAACTTTTACATCGTCATATAATTGCATCAGTCTATCCTTTAATTCAATGCACATTATATGCACATATAATAGGTTATTATTTTGTCAATGCTCTAATACCATAATTGTACCTCTAAATATGTTATTTTTAGAGAGTTGACTCCCAACTCTTGTCTTCTTTATTCTGATATCATATAAACCAAACAATTCGTCCTCGGAGTTGACCATTAGATAGACATTAGGAATAAATACTATTAATGGGTCCAATTTTTTTTTCAAATCAGTTCAAAATATGTTAAAACGAAGAAATTGATCGTATTCATAATAGTCAAAAGCAAGCTTAAACGAGTCGATTACATATTAATTACCTCCGCCGAAGGAGGTATTGTTTTCACTGGCGTTGGTTTGTTGGTTGGTTTGTTTGTCAGCAGGATTACTCAAAAAGTACTGAACGGATTCGGATGAAACTTTGTGGAGTTGTTGGAAATGCCAAATAAAACAACTCATTAAATTTTGGCATCTCTGAGTGCAGAATTAAGATGCAAAATGAGCTAAATACTAATAAATATTTCAAGTTAGCCTACTCTGCCAATAGATGTCGCTGTGCTGTGAAATTAGGTGCCGGAATTTCCGTCGAGGGGAACCCTCCCCCGTCCCTCTACGCCGCCCCAGTCGTGAAAAATCCGCCTCGGAAGGCTCATAAGGACCCCGTGACGGCGGAGGTTTGCACTCTCTGAGTGTATATATGCCTAGAGTGCATTACTACCTTTTTCCGCATACTAAGGCGCTCATCGTAGCCTTCATTTGTTCAACAGCTGACCATTCGTCTGATAATCCAGAACGCCTTTTATATATGGATCATTAATGGCTCACAACAGATCTTGCAATTCCTAATCTGTTAATAAATTTAACTGACTTATTTAACTGTGGCAGCACCATCTATGAAATGCAATACGTTACCCCCAACGTCTACTGTAGCGCCGTATTATATACGGAAGACGTTGTAAAATATGCCATTATAGTGCGCCTTATAGTGCAGAAAATAACAAGAAATTGTTACTAACCGCAAATTTGTTATAGGCGAAATTGCACAAATATAATTATGATTTGGTTTGATTCCACAATATAGTCAAGAATATGTAGAATATTATAACATATCATTATATATAATTAATACAGATTTATCTCCTTCAAACCTAGTAGTCTTCAACGATAACCATTTATTTGAGCATGGTTTTGCCCTTACAAATTATTCATATTCGCTACAAATTGGAAGTTTTTGAATTACAGGAAATCTTCATGATGTTTAATTCACTCTTCAAGAACACAGTTCAACAATTTCAATTCAGTTTTTTTTTTTACGTAGATTCAAATTCAAACAAGATCATAAAGTTTCAAAATGTTCATTTTTGGCTTATTTTCCATAAAATGACTATTTCAAAACTTAAATTTCTCGTTGAATTTTGGATGTACATAAAAAATAAACCCTGATTTGGAATCCTTGCAATCATACCTACTGGTTTGCGGCAAATTGCTTAAAAATAGCATTGAAATTAAGGACATAGAGGCGATATAATGCGAGAAAAAAATAACTACATAAGTTTACTAAATAACTTTTGGGCCCGTTGAGCGGACACTTTCAATTATTCGATTTCGTTCAAACTTTGCATGATTTATATGCACTAAAGTAAAATACTAGGGGGAGCCCAAAGATAATAGATAATACAAGATGCGCAGAACGCAATGTTTAGATTCCTCTGATTAGAAAAGAAAAACTGAAACGTCACAGATGACGTCACAGTGGCTATTTGTTATTAAATAAAATCAAAGGCACATTTAAAAACAGTGATTAATTTCAAAAGGAAATAAAAATTTGAAACCCGGGAGCTCTCCGGCGGAGGCAGAGCTGCAGAGGACGGCCACGTTGCTCCGGAGCTCCTAGATGCGTGCGGGCTACCACCCAAAGGCCTCAGAGTCCCGTGCGGTGTTCAGGACTTCCACTTCCTCCCTGATGCTGAAGATGTGCGTCCCCGGGTGGCTCGTGGCGGGAGGAAGCCTCCGGACGTTATTCCTTTGAGAGCCTTTACGTTCTTAGCTTAGTTGTCCTAGAGGTATTAGATACATAGGCTAATCGTAGCTGTGATGACGTCAGATTTTTTTTTTGGAAATATCCTTCTTTGTTTACATGAGTTCTGCCCCCCCTGGGGGGAGCCCGACTCTCAAGTCCGAAAAACGTGAAATAATAATCACCCTCATATATATATATATATATATATATATATATATATATTATATATATATATATATATATATATATATATATATATATATAAAATACGCTCAATTGAGCTTATAAAAAGCTTCTATAAGGAGATAAGAGAATCCCTCTCCCCCCTTTTATAAAATACATATTTAGCTATAACTTATAGAAGATACAAAGCAAAAAGTAAAATACAATCCTCGGATTTAAAAAAGTTAAATTTATTATTATTACAACAACAAATGATAATCTTCTTTTATCTCCCTCTTTGAATAACAACAAGAGAAAACTTCAATCAAGTCTTAGCCACTCCAAACAGATACCTAATGAGCTTATTAGTCCAGGAACAACTCCGGGAACTAACAATACATACATACATGGGTACTAATATACATGTGCATATACATGTAATCTTCTTATTACTCTATAACAACAGCTAAAAACAGGAGTTTCTCAAAACAACAATAATAATAATAATAATAAAACTAAAGAACTCTGACAAATTGATTAGGGGGGGTCCTTTTTACGTATGAGAAATCTTCCAGCAGATGAGGGAGAGCTCTTTCTCTCTCTCTCGTCATAAGACAATAAGACACACACTATGACGTCAGGCTTTAATCAAAGAAATAATAAGAAAAATCTCTTGTCAAAGCATTTTGACGAGAGCAAAAAAAAAAGGAACTTTTTGATTTTGTTGTTTAAATAGTATAGGGAGTGAGGGAGGGGCTGACTGATGGTGGGGGGGCTTAGGGGCTTGTGGGAGGCTTTTGGTGGGCCTGGGAAAAAAGCTATTGCATTGGTTATGTGTCTAGTACATTATCATCATCTGTCAAATAGATGTATACATATATATATTTGTTTCTAGCAGTGATCTTTTTATATACTTTATTATGACGTTATTGTTCAAACAATGCAGTTGTATTTATTAGGATTTGTATCCGTTTATAATATTTTAACGTCATCAAAGCTGGGATTCGGTAGAAAAATCTACCGCTGGTTCGATATTGGTGTATACCTTTACCGATCGGTATTCGGTAGATTTTATTATATATCTACAGTATCGATCGATATTCGGTACGGTAGATAAGAAAGAGAGAGAAATTTATTATGTAATGCTTTTACTTATTCATATGCATTTAATATCGGACAGTTTATAAAAAGGACAATAAAATACAATTTGTTATAATTATTAGAGATTATTTGAAATTTAATACATACTAATCTTATATAAATTATATATGTACTCGGATTTTGTAGGAAATGGAAGGCTATATAATTTTTTATTTACTGTCTCTTATTGTCCGATATTAAATGCACTTTTAGGTACTCTAGTATTCAATGCATAGCATAAGCTTATATTGCATGTATTTTTATGTATCTGGTCTATAATACTATAAGTTGTAGTCGTTATTTATTTTGCAAAGTTCAAGTTCTTCACACAAGGGAGCGCTTGGGCAAAGCGACAGTTGAACGATGTTTCTCTGCTATTGAAGGGAATAAGCTCTTATATCTTTATGTCTCTATGTGAATGTTACAAAAGTCATACTTTCAAATATACCGTACCGATTGACAACCGGTACGGTATTTGGTAGTTTCTATCGAATATCGTATAATCGGTTCGGTATTTGAAATCTACTGTCGGCAGTATCGAATACCGATTACATGCGGTAGTGCAGCTCTGAACATCATATATTATGCATTATATGCAGTGCCTTAGAGTAGGAGAGTGACGAAAGCTCACAACAAACAGATAGCATATCATCAATTAGTAGTTGCTTTAATAGCAAAATATATGTTAATTTTATAACTCAAAGAGAAAATAATTTAATGTAAAAAGACGGCAAATGAATTGAGTTTATTATAATTTGTATTGTTCTTAAGATTTTAACACTATTTCATGCAGAAAGAGCATACATACGTTGAATGAAAATATTATTGCATATTAATTATATTTGTAATGTGGGCAGTCTTGTATCAATCACGAAACCATTTATAATAAAGTAGAACTAATAAAACTTGTAGTCATTGAACAATCAAACTGCATTAAACACTTCCAGGGACCCATCACTAAAATGTCCTATGAAATCGAAGACATCTGAGCATCCTACATTAAGAGATATAGATTATGATGGGAGCTTAAGATATAAGTCTTTTGGAGCAACAGCTGAATTACACGGTTAAGGCTCGCCGATTTGGACACATGAAAGTATGTTCAACTTGTTGAGAATCCAGGTTTGGCTCCTCTTGAGAGGAGATAAACGTTAATATATTAATCTTAGGTTGAATGAAGCAAATACCAATCTATAATACTTATTCATATCCACGAACCACTGGGAGTGCGATAGCCGTGTGCGTACAGGCGTGTCAACTCTCAATGTTTGGGGCGCAGGTTCGAATGGAGAGGGGATGGTCATTTTTGGTCTACTCATTGATAAGATCCTAGGTTCGATTCACTCATCTTAATGCTATAATGCTTATATCCAATCGGATACTGCAATTCTATCGAACCATATAGGCAAAAAAAGTTTAGCATAAAATGTTTTGTTTTTCTGAGATTCATGTATTGTTTACTATATTTATACAAGATTAGGTTGCATATTTAAAAGATAGGGTTGCCTGTTAATTTTGTTTGTTCATATATTTATTTCTTCGATATTATGTAAGAATTCCGTTTGATTTATTTTAGAGTATCAAATTTAATATATATATATACAACACTATTCTAAATGAATAAGTCAAAAAATTATAATTAAAAGAGATAAGTCACTCATAGCTCCTACATTTCCAAACAAAAAGACTACTAGGCACTGAGTCTTCTGGTAATAAGACACTTGATTTTTAAAAACTTGCTTTTTTAGTGCCTCTGATAGGATTACAACCCTTGATTCTATCCTTCATGGGCAAGCAACTACTGTCCCCTTGGGACACAGGGCAAAAAATAGAGAGAGAGAGTGACGAATTTTTATTCTATTTTGTCTCTCTCTCTCCCTTTATTTTGTATGAAAGTAAATGTTTCGATGAGAAAAGATATATTTTTTTTTTCCTCATGGGAAAAAACCCCTCAAGGAGTCTGAAAAACACACACTAGAAAGAAGAAATAAAAATTGATGCTGTGTGTGTGTATCGAATTTGACACCAATTACGCTGAAAAAAAAAAGAAAAGAAAATCGTCTTTTTCTTCTAGAGTTACAGATCCTTACTCATCCTTCTTCTTCTTCTGCGTTGTGTTTTCCCCCCTTTTTCTAGTCTTTTGTGTTCGCATATATTATATCTTCCAGAGTTCCGGTTCATCATCTTCATTATAAAAGAAATAATAATAATATATCGGGGGTGGAAGCATTTATTTATATTGGTGGACCGCTGGAGAGTGCATTAAGAGTACAAATACACACGGAGGTCAATAATGACTAGG
>CP045907.1:11812352-11856287 GCA_013387185.1 Caligus rogercresseyi
AATAAGAAAACTAAGACATATTAAACACGATAAACTTAGTATATTATTGTACTATCTGATTTACATGACATTTTCAGGCTTGTGAGCGATCAGGAAAAACACTAGCGATCCGATCAAAATAGCGATCATAAATTCTTTGCGATATAGCGATATAACGATCAGGGATTTTCTGATCAGCGTCCATCAATTAATTGCGATCAACAACAAAAATTACCTATGGAATACTAATTCTAAGTAAAAATTAAAATGTATTTACAGTCAAACCTTTATAGTATTCATCTTTATTGAATAAATGGAGATGATTTGTTTCCCATAGCCTATGAGCTCCAAAATAACGACTTCTCCATAGGCGCCTGTCTGTATATTTTGGACAAAAATATCAGAATGATGTTTCTCATAGCCTATTAGCTCCAACACTCTGGCTCCACATTGACATAGTCTGCATTTTTAAGACAGGAGATGCCAGAATAAATTTCCCATAGCCTAGAGCTCCAAAACATGATTTCTAGTAGTCCCTCTGTCTGTATATTTTAGGACAAAATAATCAGGATAGCACGACCTGGCTTTTTTCCATTAGTATTAGTGTGTATTTTGTGTTTTCTGTGTTGTGTAATGGATTTTGGTCAATGGACAGCTAGTAAGTTTTAAGAATGTAAGATTTGTCTCAAAAATCCTTATTCCAAACATTTTTTCTTTATTAGTTATTTTATACAAATTGTCGGATCGCTATTTTTTAGTGATTTTCTTACGATCAAAGATATAAGATCAGACCTTTTGCGATACTCCGATCAGCGATCAAATATCGCTATATCGCTATTGATCGCCGATCAAAAAAAACTCCGATCAACCAACCTGGAATTTTACACTGGTTCACAATTTTCTTTTTGCCCTTTTTCGTTTGTATACTTTTGTCAGAATCCCTTTGAATCGTCCAAAGGTAAGCCATAGTATTTACCTTAGGTCCATTACGTAACTTTCCCCCCACATTATGGCAACAGTTTGAGGGGCCCAGTGTTTGTCTTGATCCCCAGGGTAAGTTCCATAATATGCTTTATAAGCATATCAATCATTTCGGTTATGTATCGATGATCACGAACGAATGTATAGTATCCCATATGTAGCACAAACTGTTTGGATCATTTTTGCACTTTGATCTGGAGACATGATTTTGGAGAAAATATTTTTTTAAGACAGAGTAACTAATATATCGTTATGAATCATTCGTTAGGCTTTGAAAACCTCATGACAACCAGTAATCCGAAGAAGTATTAAGGGACTAAAATACAGTTTATATTTGTATATTATCCCGCAAAATATATGGCGGATGATTGTTGGACGATTCAAAGGGATTCTGACAAAGTATACAAACGAAAAGTGCAAAGAAAATTTGAACCAGTTTAAAATTTCAATATTACTTAAGTTTATCTAATATTTTAATATGTTTAATCTTGTCTTAGTTTTCTTATTTCAATCCGCAACCATTGTAAATGGTCACCAAACCTAGCAATGTTTTTAAATTAAAATGCTTATTAATTTTTATTCATTTGCTAATAATGTCGTTCAAATGATTAAACTAATAATACATTATTTAAATGATTTGCAAGGGTTTCTACTATAGAATATGGTCTCTTTTGCAGAATTTCATAAAAAAATCCAAGAAGTTATAGGCAGCACTTGAAATTAACCATTTTGACTACTTTTTCACCAGTTTTTGAGATCATACCAGACTTTGAATGGAAGGAAATAATTTGAATGGCCATTTTTTATTGTTAATTCATCACGAACAATATTATTTAATTATTTTCTATTAAACTTAATATACTAACGAAGAATCGTATTTACAAATTGTACTCATCATAAAGTGACCGTTTCCAAAAAACTCAAACATCAAAAAATCTGGATGTGCCCAGAAAAAGTAAGGCCGATTTGGATTCAGGAGGTCTCATTTTAGTTATTATGGACATTCGTTCAATCAAGGGAGATTGACCAAATTTGTTGCCCTGTGTATCATATGTGAAGCATGAAAAATTTCATTTTGGGGCTTTTCTGCAATTTTTCAGCGAAATTTATCAGCGGGGGTCATTTTTAGGGTCTTTTGATGGAAAAATGCCCATTTTCACAGTAATTTTTGTGGAAAACCATGAAATATGTGAAAAAGCTGCCCATTTGCCCTATTTATGATACTGAATCAAATTATAGGTATTTGGGCTTATATTAGGGGCCTAAGGGACATATTTAAAGGGTTTTGGTGGAAATTTTGAGCATTTTTTGAATTTTACTCAAATTTTCTCCGAGAAAATGAAGTGTTTCCGGAATGTCACGAAAATATGAAATTCGCTAACTTCAAATGGGCATATCTTAAGAAGTAATTGGAGTTAGAGGACAAATGAGACCATTTTTTGATAGTTCTGAGACTGAACTATTCATATTTACATGTTTGAAGGTGATCTGAGAAAGTTTTAAAATTTCGATATGTCCACTTGGGAACCCACTGTGTCATATGGACAATATACACACTTCTATACACAAGGGATTAACAGAAATTGAATAAAACTGATAAGCGTTTTGACATGAATGCCTGAAGTACCTTAAAGTTCGTGTCAAACCAGGGAGAGCAGGAGGCCAGGACGCATCGATGAGCAGGAAAGGTTCGCCCCTGAATGGAAAGGGTCACATCACAGAATCGCCCCTGTTCTCGCTGTACTCGAAGCTTCTCAAAGGCGTGAACGCAGTGATTGTTTGCCTCAGATATGGTCCAGGGTGCTGGCTCTCTCCATGATGTTTTCATGAGCATGGCGTCCGCTCCGAGTCGACAGGGGGCTCCAAAATAATAATAATAGTAATAATACAAAAGGACACAGAAGATGGCTTTTACATTCGAGGAAAAGTTTTTATTGACATTCCATGGGAAAATAATAAAAACAATAGCAATGTGACGTAGTTTGAAGTTGTGACGTAGAAGATAGACAACAACAAAGGGATGAACTGGGATCCTTGACAAAACAATAATCACCAAAACCTTCCATTTATTGGAGGTGACGGTTCTTATGTATACAACTTTTTATTTTCTCAAGCCCGTTTATTAAACTAGTGATTTGTAGATGAAAAAGTTATTAGTCAACAATTAGGCACATTTTTCTGCTTCCAAATGGCTGCAACATCAGGCAGTCAAAATGTTAATTGGAATTGAAACTAGAAGTTCTTTGAATTTTATATTTTAGAAGGTAACAGGACTGAGTTTAGGACTATGAAGTTAACTATGTTTTCTTTATGACAAAATTGCATTCACTTCGGTAGACATAATACACCAAAACAGAAATGTCAAACCTTTTATTAATAGATTTGGCGACCCCTCTCGTTTAGAAGAAACCGCTCTGTTGAATGGAATTTTTACTTTTCATGACTTGAGATCGGATTCCACTTTTGGCGGAGGAAGGTTTCGGTTTCCACTTCAGAGATCTGTAAAAACCTTATGCCCTTCTATGCCGTGGTTTTCAAACTAATTGTTAACAAGCAAACATTGAATGAAGTACGCATAATAGCGGTAAAGTTTTTAAATCTTCTAAGTCTTTCTCCGTCATGGGAAAAAAGAATTTTTAATTCAACTTGTGGAATCGCTGACGGGTCCAAATTCACAGCTCAATTCCAAATCTCAGCAGACCTCATCAAATTTTATTATCCTTGTAATAACTGCGGTTTTTTATTTAATAATACATTACACGCCTTCGTGGATTGTCCTCTACTGAAGACGATCAAGCACTTTACTCATCTAAACGTTTGTGGTAATATGGACTTAAATTCGAACGTCATTAGAGCTACAATTCTTTTTGGCGCATTCAGAAGAAGAAACAAGATCTCTCCTCATCAAAAGGCTGTTGAATTTGCACTGCTCAACATGAAATCATTAATTGCGAAGAGACTGACAAATAACTCTTATATTCGAATCGAAGACCTTAGAGCAATTATGATTGGGGCTGCTGCTCGTTATTCAGCCCTCTCAATAAAAATTCCCAATTCATCTGCGACGTCATGGACATGGGCCGGAGATTTGATTAAGTTTATTCCTTAAAATTCTCTCGAATACATGAAACTCATCAAATCGACAATAAGACGGCATCAACGTTTTATATTGAATAAGAAATAATTTTTAATATGTCATTTTATATTATAGTTTTATCTTTAGACAGTAATTTTGAATTATAATGTTCATTTATGTTTTGTTTTTTACGTAACTGTCTTAAGATTGTGTTTTTTTTCTCCTATTTTCTAGTGTATTCTTATATTTTTACACTGTATAGATTTTAGCTAATAAATAAACATCTTAACCATTAAAAAAATTGCATTGGTGTTTAAAACTTATATTCATAATATTGGTCATATGTTTTATATGATTGATATTAGGAACATAGTTTTCAAACAATAATACAAAGTCCTGGGGTGCTAGTCCTGTTACGACAAGACTACCACCAAGATACATAGAGATATGTATCTCTATATATCTTGACTACCACCTCCCAGACAATCACCCCCGTGCCATTTACCCCCAGTTACTAATATTTCTTATCTATTAAAGTTCACTTATGAAGTTAACTATGTTTTCTTTTGCATTATTGTTTGAAAACTATGTTCTTACTATCGGTCATATAAAACATATGACCGATATTAGGAACATAGGTTTAAATTTAAATTTTTAACACTAATTCAATTTTGTCATAAAGAAAACATAGTTGAGTTCAAAAGTGGACTTTAAGAGATAAGAAATATTAGTAACGGAGGGTAAATGGCACAGGGGTGGTAGTCCTTAACTCATTTCAGAAAATAACATGCTTAATATTAAAATATAATCTGAGAACGTAAAAAGTGGTGCGGGCGAAGCCCCACCCGCCCCTACGGACATATTTCTACATAATTTACGATATAAAATTACCAATATTATTACAAAAATATACAAAGTTAGGCAGAATTAGTGAAACATGGATATGACGCAATAGCTCCCAAAACACTTAATTTAGAAAATATACAGACATCCCAAGTCTCCCGGAAGTTCCGGGAGTCTCCCGCATATTGATAACGACTCCCTGATGCCCGCAAATTACTTAAGATCTCCCGGAATCAAGAGCGAGCGAGCAAACCGCGCGAGCATCTATGTACACGAGTCGCGCGCACGACAGAGAAAGAGGGACATAGAGGGACTAGTATCACGGGATACCTCCCTGAAACGACTTTTTACAGGTTGGGATGCCTGAATATATTACTTTAAAAATTTTGTTGACAACAAACTGCTTCAAAATATTTATTACAAAGTTATTCCACATATCCACCATTTGCTCGAACCACAGCCCAAAGTCTCTTGTCCACACCAGTGCATCTATTACGCACAATCTCCTCGGGAATTTTGCTCCAGGCATCCTCAGCTGTGGCCATCAGCTGGTCCTTATTGACCCTTGGTTTAGCATTGGCCTTCCTCTACACTATCCCCTACATGGCAAGGTCAAGGGGGTTGCAATCAGGAGATGAGAGAGGCCAAAGCTCCTTGCTCCAAAAGTGGTAGAAATTGGCTGCACACCAGTCTTACACAATCTTTACAGTATGGGTCGGAGCTCCGTCTTGCTGGAAGCAGACAAGGACTCCACCAAACTCTTACTGGATCCACGGGAATACTTTGGTCTTCAGGAAGTCCAAGTACACGATCTTGTTCATTTTAACACCGTTTGGAATCCGGAGCCAGGGTGATTTCTTGCCATTGGAGGCCACGGCCCCCAGAGAATCACACATGCCGGCTTCTACATCTGGTAGACGTTTCTGGTATTCTCTAGGATCTTGGAAGCATCCCTACACAATATACGATCATTTTGAGGATTGAACTTCTTTGTGGTCTCGAAAAGTTTCTCATCGGAGAAAATCACAACGACACTAGGGTTGTCTGCGTGCCATTTGAGAATCAACTTTGATCTAGCCTTCCTCTTGACCCTGGTGGCCTCGTTTATTAGATGTATATTCCTGTACTTGAACGTCTTCATGCCCAGGTCAGCTTTGACCACCCTCCCTATGGTCCTTGTAGATACGTTGTGATCCTGAGCCATCTTATTCATTGATCAGGCGGGTTATAAAGCATCTGGTCGGCAACGGCCTTGGTCAGCCTTGTTGTATTCACTGAACACTTATTTCCTTGCACATGCTTCCTTGTGGTTTAGCCTATCTTTTTGACAACTTTTTTGGAACGTCAGATGAAGGTTCAGCTTATTCCAAGCATGATCATGATAGCCTTGTTGGACTGGCCAGAGTCCAACAACTTGACGATGGCCGTTCGCTTGCTTTCAAGGTCCATTTCGTCGTTGTTTTTCAATAAAAAGTTGTGAAAACAACACAGCACATGTACAAATGTACGCAAAACATAATTTTATATTATAACAAAACCTCTCAAACTCATATTTAGAAAGATTACAATCTTACAATCCGATGTTTCACTAATTCTGCCTAACCCTATATATTTTAAGGCAATGATGGACTCGGTTATATCAAAATTCCACCTAAAAACTACTAATGCTTAAAGAAAAGACAGTTTGTCAAAAATAAATATTATAAGCTTACGAAATAGACAAAGAATGACCACAAATAGGAAATCATGCTAAATAGCAAGTTAATGACTACTTACGAGACTTGTGAGAGATCAGGGAATAAATATTACGATTCAGTATTCACTGCGGCATAAAGATAATGGATCGCCTTCAGCGATTCAATAAAATAAATCGTGATCAAACAGATTTTAAAAATCTTTTAAAATTCTTAATTACTCTTGTTGCATATGAATACAATAACACTATGCAGCAAAACAATAATGATATATTTAAGATCAGTCCAACGTCTTATTTTTTATTACCATAATAAGGACAGTCAACTAGTAGGTATTTTTTTTTTTTGGAGGAAAATAAATTATGAAAAGCGCTCTATTTCATTTGTTCATGTGAGTTTTAATGAAAAGGATCATATCGTAACTTTTTAGTCATCAAGATATTTTTTTAATATTGCAATATGATATAGCAATTTACCACCGATAAAAAACTCCAACTCCCTAATGAAGATTTTTTTAGTAAATGGGATTAAATGAAAGATATTTATCAGTGTCATATACAAATAAAATTCTAAAGATGGATGATAACAAAAAAAAACACTTAAAAATTCATATAAGTTGCGCCTATTTCGATAATAAATGGCATCACAGTTACCCTTTTTCTATTAATTATAACGCAAATAGTTGTATAAATGCAAGGAAATTAGCTATATATGAGTAAAGCCGAGTCTCCCAGTGTAAGAAACACATTTCTTCCGTGTATAACCTTACGCAATTATTGGGAGTTCGGATAGCCCTTATTCGTATCTCAGTTGCATTGAAAACCAGAAGTAGGATATATATTGAAGTGAACAAATATTATAGCTTAGATTCTCTTAACTTACCCACAAATAATCATATTCGATAAGTTGTCATTCTTAAATATAGGCCTAACTATTTATTTATAAATACCTACGATATTACTGACTAATAAAGGAATTTTAATATTTGAAAAGTCGTCAAAATAAAGCAGCAGTTCTTCATATGAAAAATATATATGTATTTCAATATACTAGCATAGCATATTAAACAATCACAGACTTAATTCAATTTCCCACATGACCTTCATTGATCTTGAAATACTGAAGGCCTTCACCCGCTACGACAACAGAGTCCCCATAAACCCCAATGCCCTTGACGTCAGCCACAGAGCTGACCGTTGAGGAAATTAATGAGAGATCAGAGGACCTCCATAGACATAACTTTTGATCCACGCCAGAGCTCAATATATAGAGAGAAGAACCTTTCCCGTAGTACTTGACACCCGTCACCTGAGACTCGTGTGCACCAGGGGCTTTAATAAGAGCACAGAGCGTACCACTTTCCTTAAGCTCAAACTGGGCAATGGATCCATCGTCTCCCCCCGTGACAATGAGAGCCCTTGACTATGAATGGCATTGATCCCAGACTGATGAGCCTTGACACTAGAAACGACTCTAAGCGTCTTTCCTCCCAAGACCAAATGGATAGCTCCCCCTTTGTCGACCCAGAGAGAATCCAATGATCGCCATTTCCCAAAGTAATGGACCGGATAACCAAATAACAACAAGGTTCTTCGGGTGTCTCAAACTCCACTCGTAGCCTTGAAGAGCTTCTATCATAGTAAAGAACCCTAAGAATGCCATCAGAGCAGGCTGCTCCAATATAATAAGCATTCTCTTCTTCTTTATTAGGGGTCCAAATACACACTGCCGGTATCCGTGTTTCCACATCATGGATAATCCTGGAGTCCCTCCATATTTTCTTCCGTCGCTTGTCGTTTCCCTTCATGAGAAAGGAGGCCAGGAGAAGAACGTTCTTTTCCGAGGAAGCTCTCCATAGCCGAATCTCTGCTCTGCCTCCTCCCGAAACAAAGATCCATGAGTCCTCTTCTGGCAGAGAGTCCAGGCAGCGTATGTTGGACAAATGGCTCTTCAAACCATAGGTGATTATATGGTTCTTCAGGCTCCGGAGGTAGAGCTTTGTATCCTCACCCCCGTGAGAAGAAGCGGAGAGCCATTGTGATACAGGACCTGAAGAGCATTGATTTCCTGATAATGTCCAGTGCGCTTTAACATTATCTGATTCGAGTTTTTAAGTAGGTGAACGCTATGAACGGCTCTGTCCTTGATGTAAGAAAATATCCCAAAAGAGGAGTCCTCTTCTTCCTTTAATCGAAAGTCCCATGAGCGATGACAACCTCCGCAAGGCACTTGATATATGATTTTATCATGCTCGGGATCATAGACAATAAAGTCCCGAGAGTAAAAGCCAAGTAGACGAATCCCCATGGACGGATGATGAAGTATTCTTTCCATCCAGGAATAGTTGAGTTTGAAGACATTGAGGGGAAGAAGCTCGTTGTCCTTTAGCTGGAAGTGGCGTAGGGTCCCATCTCTCCCTATGGATCGAATGACCCCTTTCTCAAAGGAAACGTCCCCCACTCCTTGTTTGCCATGCACTCGATATAAAGAAGTAATGACCTCCTCTCCTGTCAGGAAGAGCGTTCCGTCCCGATTCCCAAGTATGACTAGATCCTCTGTGAGAGAGGCGGAACAAGTGATCCACCACTGCTTCAAGTTATGAATCGGGATTTGAAAGCTTCGAAGAAGCACCAGAGCCTCATCATATATCCCTATGGCTCCCTGAGGACCACAAAGCAACACTCGATCCCCTTCCAGGATCTCCAAAGAGTATATCTTCCCTTCGAATATCCTTTTCCGTAATTCCAATTCACGAGTAACAAGATTGAATTTGAATAGTTCTCCATTGAGACTGGCTACATATAGAGCCTTCCCATTGGCTTTAAGTATTCCATAACCTCGAAGGCATTCGTCCCTGAATAGAAGCTTGTCGCTCAATTTAATGGATCCGCTCATGGCTAAGTATGCATGCTCTTCATCCCTCCCTGGCAAGAAAATAAGCTCCTTCACAAAGTCATCCTCCAGCTCAAAGGTTAGAGCTTGAATTACTTCACGTGTGTCATCTTCGGCCCTTAGGGACCACATGGTTAATGAAGCGCCAGAGGATGCAATGATTTTATTGCCCCCAAGGTCCAGTCCCCATACAGGGGCAGGGGTTCCTTCGTAGCTTCTCAGCAATTCCCCACTCTCCCTATCCCAAATGGCCACTACTCCATCCTCCCCGCCCGTAATCACATGACTTCCCTCAAACACAGATCGAAAAACCCTTGAGCTGTGAGCCCCATCCAAAACAGCGACCAATGACACATCCTCCCAAGTGGAGTCCTTGGATCTCCAGAGCCTACCCGTTCGATCATCCGAAGTAGACACAAGGTACTCATTGGAGTACTGAGAGAGGGAGAAAATGACGCCATTGTGGCCCAATAGTTTTTGCTTCAGGGGGTAATTGAAGGAGGTTGACTGTAGGTCGCAGGGCCATATGAGGATTTCTCGGAATGCCGTCCCTGCAAATACGAGCACAGAGTCATCTGGGAGAGCTAAGAGGAGTCCTGAGTAGAGTGCGCATTTCTCCACTGAGTGATAGACTTCGTAAGTACACCTCTTAGTGTGTGTCTTTGGAAGCTTGAGTAGGCGATGGTTCATGGTAAGGATCACATAGACATTTGAGAGCTCTGCCACATCTAATATCCATTCGCTGAGTCGAAGATTAAAGAGGGATGTGCCGGTGGTAGAGTCGATGGCACGAAGTTCTCTGCCGCCGAATACACAATTGCATTGTTGGTAAAATGCCGTATTCTAAAACCAAAAAAGAGGTGAAATCACATTTAAAAATATATTCCAGGATTTTATCATCTTACCCATGAACTGCCACTCCCTCCGAGAGTGCTCCTTGGAAGAAGGCAGGCATCCGTTCCCCAGTGGAAAGATCATAGCGCTCAACAGAGTTCCCATTTCCAACTAAGAATATTTTAACTCCTCTATTATCTTAATGCATGTTATGTTCACTTCAATATACTCGGATCTTAATGAAAGGGACGCCATTCTTCCCTAAGGCCCATGAGAGCCTCATTAATTACTTATTTAAATGACACTTAAACAGGGAATTTAAAATGATATGCAGCGTGGAATTAAATAATGTTTGTTTATCAAAAATATGAACAATAACAATAGAACGCTATCTATGGGCAAAAAGACAACTAATAAAGTCACCCAAAGTTGTGTATCTATGACGTCATTTTCCGCTTAGAGTTGCATCACAATATATTTATTATGGAACCACCAATTGATATTTATGAAATACATTTATTTCTTAAATAGTTTAATACACCCATTAATCATTATCAAATAATATTGCCATTATAAACTGTATGTTTAATAGTATCAAGACAACTCACATAGCTTGGACTTCAATGGCTTTAACATTGAATTACGGAATTGAATAAAAAAGGAGTCTTTTTATGAACAATACGAAAAAGAAGATTTCAATGTTTATGACTTTTAGGAATATATATTTTTGATTGCTCATCTAAATATTCCAAAGCAACAGGCATAATAATTAAGGTTGCAGTGAACAGATTTGCCGTACATTTCTCTGAGAAGCAATGCCCAAACCTGCATTCTCTCTCTACCCTTTTTTAAAGTGACGCTATGATTTCATACTTTCTAATAGAGCACAAGAAAAAAAATAATGACCTTCAAGCTTCTATCGTGATAGCGGCTTAGGGGATCTTTTTATCATTCCTTCTCTCTTTCCTTACCGGTGGATTTGGAGGCTTGTAAACGCATATCTTTCACTACTCTGCATTTGATAGCTCAAGTAAGAGTTGTCTACACTTATCATTTCCTCAAGTATTTCTGTGGAAGGACGACATTTTATATATTTTTTTTAATATCTTCGTCATATTATTATTTACAAATAACTAAGGTACATATTTTTATATAGAGAGTGGTCCATTTTAGTGTTTTGTTGTATTATGTATAGTAATAGTCTCCGCTCTCTGCAAGGACTCGGTAAACTTACCCGATCCCTCCTAACTTCTTCTTCTTCTAGATCCTTCCCTGCCATATGGAGAAATTCGCTCTTGCTCATAAGTACAAAGGCCTCGAGAGCAATGTTTGGTGAGCTATTCATTGATTTCTTCTATCCGTTTTTTTTCTTAAATAAATATAATCTCTGATTCCCCCAGGGTGGAGTTTATCCAGTTGGGTCTGGAGTACAAGCCCTTGAACCTGGGCCAGGGTCTCCCGGATGACTTGGTTCCCAACGCCGTGATTGAGGAGCTCAAAAACATTGCCTCAGACCCTAATCCCAACTCAGTGCTCCATCAGTACACCCGGGGCTTTGGTCACCCTCGCCTCGTCAATGCTCTCTCCAAGCTCTATGGGGACCTTCTGGGACACCCCTTGGATCCCATGAAGGAAGTACTTGTCACGGATGGAGCCTATGAGGCCCTCTTTACGTCCATAATGGGACATATTAACCCTGGGGATGAAGTCATTATCATTGAGCCCTATTTTGACTGCTATGAGCCAAAGTTAGGCTTGCAGGAGGAACCCCGGTCTTTATCAGTCTGGCACCGGTAAATGGGATTCATAAGTGTTATTTGTCACGTTAAAACCAGTCCACAAAATATGAGTATCATGTATAATTTTGTTTGATTTTGCATATTGACGAGTTGTTTTTTTCTTCATTTTTCTAATAAAAAAAGACGAAAAAGGACGGCTGCATCACTTCAGCGGATTGGAAATTGAATCCCGAGGAGCTGAGCGCGGCCTTCACCCCCCAGACCAAGGCTATTATCTTCAACAATCCCAACAACCCTCTTGGCAAGGTTTACAGTCGGGAAGAGATTCAGATGGTGGCGGATCTTTGCATAAAGCACAATGTCCTCTGTATTTCTGACGATGTCTATGAGCACATGGTATTTGACGACAACAAAATGATCCGAATGGCCACTATTCCCGGGATGTGGGACCGGACGATCACCATTGGCTCTGCAGGAAGACCTTCAGCGTGACGGGCTGGAAGCTTGGCTGGGCGCTTGGCCCACAGCACCTCATTCGGAACTGCCAGATCGTGCATCAGAACTGTGTGTACACCTGCCCGACCCCCATCCAGGAGGCCGTGGCTCGGGGCCTCGAACGGGAAATGGAGCGACTGGAGAGCCCAGAGTGCTACTTCAAGTCCATTTCCCGTGACCTCCAGGAAAAGAGGGACTACATTGCTCGTGTCCTCAAGGACATCGGCATGAACCCCGTCATTCCCGAGGGGGGCTACTTCATTCTCGCGGACTGGAGTGCCTTCAAGGATAAGGTGGACCTCAGCTCCGAAACAGACAAGCGCATGGACTACAAGTTCGTCAAGTGGCTCCTCAAGAACAGAAAGTTACAGGGGATTCCCCCCTCAGCATTCTTCATTGAAGACCACAAGCACATCGGAGAGTCCTTCATCCGACTTTGCTTCATTAAACACAACGACAGCCTTCAAAAAGCGGAGGAAATCCTGAGAAAAATGAAAAGGAACTGGCATGATTAATGTCTGTTTTTGCTTTTGTATAAGTTATAATTTTTTAATTGAAACACTGAAATATAGAGTCCTTCTTCGAGTTGAGGAACTCGATCATTATCGATAAATAAGCTGCGACTAACTGACTTACATAAGGAATAGTATTTTAATATTGTAAAAACATAAAGCCAGCTTAAGAAATAATTAGTTTTACAACTTAATGTTTTTTTCAGGTGGAATAATTATTTCGAAGGGCGCTCCAAAATTGCATTTTCGGTGGTATTTTTCTATGTAGGACCTAGATTTTTTGTTAAAACAAATACTTATAATTTTAAAATACTGATGGGACACATGGACAGGGTAATTCAAAAATAATTTATATAAAGATCATAAATATATATTATGAAATTTAGAAACAAAACATAGTTCAAACTATATATGTACATATAGTCGCTTTGATGATCTTGATAATTGGAGGGTAAAGCATAGTCAGGCCTCCAGCCCACGTCAACGAAGATATAGTGATATTAGGAATTTTAATGAGTGAAATCAAGAACTGATTTCATAGATATAGCTCTGATATCTTTAATTACCTCCGCCGAAGGAGGTATTGTTTTCACTGGCGTTGGTTGGTTGGTTTGTCAGCAGGATAACTCAAAAAGCTTAACGGATTCGGATGAAACTTTGTGGAGCTGTTGGAAATGCCAAAAGGAACAAGTAATTAAATTTGGCATCTCTGAGTGCAGAATTAAGATGCTAAATACTAATAAATATTTCAAGTTAGCCTACTCTGCCAATAGATGTCGCTATGCTGTGCTCTCCTCTTTGATGAACTGGAACGCCCCCTATAATTCAAGTGTGTAGAGTTAAAGGAGCAGTATGTAGAGTTAAAAGCACAGTGCGTACAGGGTTGGAAATGACAAAAAGACCAAGTGATTCATTTGGTGGGGATCGACGGAGGTTTGCACTCTCTGAGTGTATACATGCCTCTAGTTTGTAATAAGAATGGTCAATAATTATTTTTAAACGATGCATATTTTTAATACCAGTGCCTCAAAGAAGGATCCTAGATGCCTAGAGATGGATCATATCCATGGGGCTGGCTGTATACATTTTTAGGTCAATATTATCCAACAGATCAGCTATAACCAGGAGTAAAAGAGGTTTTGCAGCTTTTAGTGCTCTGAGTTGCAAATATGTACCTCTTTAAATATACCAAATCAGTTGGTTGAAATATAAAGCAGATTTCTGCACAAACATTCATGTTCCGTTTGACGTATGATTCTCTCTTTTGCCTCTACAGCATTCCGGACCGTTCCAGCTCACTTTCATTCTTAATTACCTCCGCCGAAGGAGGTATTGTTTTCACTGGCGTTGGTTTGTTGGTTGGTTGGTTTGTCAGCAGATAACTCAAACAATGCTTACGGATTCGGATGAAACTTTGTGGAGTTGTTGGAAATGCCAAAAAACAAGTTATTAAATTTTGGCATCTCTGAGTGCTTATTTAAGATGTAAAATGAGCTAAATACTAATAATATTGCAAGTTAGCCTACTCTGCCAATAGATGTCCCTGTGCTGTGCTCTCAAAAGAGAGCACAGCACAGCGACATCTATTGGCAAATGACAAAAGACCAAGTGATTCATTTGGTGGGGATCGGCGGAGGTTTGCATTCTCTGAGTCCTCTAGTTATATATGCTAATATACTCTTTATCAGCCCTTAAAAAGGCCAATCCAATTATTCATATAAATTAGATCTTCAAAATGATTACTATCTTGTTTTTGAAACTGCATTTATTTTCTCGGCAAAGTGCCCAACTTTGCTTCAAGGGGCCCATGCACTGAGGTTTGCAATATTTTCCATGACGTTCTTATTCTGTTTATTACTAATAAGGGAGCGTCGTGCATAGTTTCAATATCCATATGTTGAAGAGTTTGCTATGATTAAGTAATTTAGTACATTGATTTTTAAACTACATTTTTATACAAGAGAAGCAAAATAAAGTTCTTTTGGAGTTGACTGTTGAACTAGTAATGTTTTAAATGTTAGTTATTCATGGCTATTGTGTGTCCATTAGTAATGCAAGTTAGTAGCCTAAAATGATGCAATCGTTCACAAACGATTCATGTGGTTATTCATGCCATGAATTCATCCTTTAATCTGTAACATCCACTTTTGAAGAAATTTACGGAAAACTATATTTTTTACTAAATTTTTAAAACTTTGACCTCGTTGCGCGACCTCGTATGTTGACCGATTTTGTTCAAACTTTGTATGTCGTCTTCTTTTATCACCAAGAAACAGAAAATCCACAATGTTGCTAACATTTCAAACATTTGAAAAATAAAACACCCCTAATTATATATATATTATATAAGCGTAGGGAGTGTTTGGTTGGGGGGGGGGGGGGGCAGCATCAATTTGCCCGAATTTTATCAAGAACTGTTAAATCGGTGAAAAATAATGAATGAAGAAAGCTATTTAGATAAATATTTTCTTGATAGTAATAAGATACTATTCATTACATTGTATGTATTTGGTTATAATTCAAAATCCGGTTGTTTAATATTTTCATATTTTTTTCTTCAACTTAAATGCCCGAATATCCCAACCAATTTGCCCGAATTAGAGAACTCACATGAATTTTTGGGAGGGCAGTTGCCCCCCTGTGTGTGTGTGTGTGTATGTATATAAATATATTTACATCATACCCGATGTAAAATATGATACCCCTTTGGGTCAATTATTACCTCCCTAATTTATTATTAGAGTATCCTAGTTTTTATACATGTTTAAAGTGATGTTAGATGATATCTCAAGAGGAGCCAGGTTATGTAGGATTCGCTGAGTCTCTTCTAAAGAAGATCAAAGATTAGCCTAGTCATCAAGGAAGGAAAAAATAGTCGACCAGCCCCACTTTCATATTTTTATTTCTTTTTATCAAAAATATACATCCATCAGATAAAAACCACAAATTCATCTACACAACATCACGATAAATAAATTCTTTCAATGGGTTCGATTTCACATTTTAATTTATTTTCAACCTGATTAAATTAAAACAGCTACAAAGAAAGCAGAAGAAACTTTTGGCCTCACAAACAAACCAGCAATCAGAGGTTATTGAGGTTTATAATTAGTTGAAAAAAGAGCCAAATTTTTTTTTTCTGTATATACTCAAAAATTAGATGTGAGGTATGAAGTCTAAATTTGAGTTCCCGGATTTTTTTGTAGCTTATATTTGAATAAATATGCTTGTAGTACTTTCATTTTATCATCTAAGGTTGCTTATAACGTTCATAATGTTGATAAAAAGATGGGATTCATTGGAATACCTTTTGTTTCATTCTTCGTAAGCTTTACATAAGCGATAACATATATCTAGAAAGGAAATTGTGATAAATAAATCAATTTATTTGATTTAGCTTATTTGACGTAGCATGGTTACAGTGTACTGGCTATGTTGTATTTTATGCTGAAACAGAGAGGGAGTTAGTGTTAGCTCAGTGGAGGCGTGATTACTTTCAATGTTGAGGGTACATGATTGAATCCTATTGAGAGGGGATCAACCTCATTAAAGATTATAGGTTTGATAGACTCATTTCAACGTATTATAATGCGTAATTATATCAACAAGGATTTAGTAATTCCGTTTAAAAGAAGGTGAAAACAAAACACTCGAACACCAGAGCTGGGATTCGGTACCGCTGATTCGGTATTTGGTAGATTTTATTATCTACCGAATTCCGATTGGTGCGGTAGATTAGAAAGAAAGAAAAAATTATTTATGTACCTGCTCGTGACTTCTTCATATGCATTCAGTATCGGTCAATTGATAACAAAGGCAATGAAGTCAATAATTTAATTTTTTTTTAGAGATTATTTGAAATGTATACATGTTATTATTATATAAATCATATATGCACTCGGATTTTGAAGGAAATGGAAGGCAAAGGCAAACAAATTATTTCCTTAACTGTCTTTTTTATACTTTGTCTGACATTAAATGTACTTTCAGCTTCGGTGTTGTTTATTTATTATACAAAGTTCAACTTCTTCACACCAAGTAACGCTTCCAGTTCTAAATACCGATTTACATTCGGTATTTGCAGCTCTGTTGAATACCAAAAACATGGATATCTTTTAAGAGTTTACAAGTTAACATTCAGGAAATTTAAATGTTTGATACATAGATTGCTACATAAATTTCTGGCCTAGTCAACATTAAGTGTAGCCAGGTGCAATTGATATTAAAAAATCGTAATTATATTGTGAATGTTTTGACGTACGATCATCATTTTTGTTGTTCAAACTGACTTGAAGATTAAACTAATTTGGCAACAAATGGAAGTATTTCTTTTTTTTAGATCATTTTTTGCAACTTTCGACGTGGATTATCACAACCAGAGTGTATTAATGACTTAAATCATTATATGGCTATGAAGCACCATATTATTGCACAATGAAAAACTGGCTCAATAAATTTAATTGTGGCCCTTGTTTCCTCAAAGACGATCCCATGAAGGTCGTCCAGAAACGGCCGTTGTGCCAAAGAACAGGATGCCGTGATAATCCAAGATAGTCAAGTGGCATACCGTGAGATAGAGGGATCTCTGAGCATTTTTTTCTTCAGCATTCATTCATATACACGAACATCTGTCCGCAAATTATTTTTTTCAAATGATTTAGAATAAAGAAAGCCAATTTATTTGTTTGAAACTATTAGACCAAGGATTTGGAAGAAAAGATCTACCGTCATTAGCATCTTCTATTCAATCGGTAGATTTTTCTCCGAAAATTTACCAATTAAAGGCGGAACCATTTAAAAAAGCCAATATCATTTTTGTCAGAAATGTAAATTTTCCCTTCAATTCATGTTTTGATTTTTTGAGGATGATATCCTATACAATATTTATTAATAGATTGAAGATTTTTACAATCCACCAATTCAAGGCGGTATAAGGGACGGTAGATTTTAAAATTATAAAGAAAACATCATCTAACAAGTTGATTATTTTTTGGTTAAAATTAAATTACATTACTCAACTTAATTGTAATGAACTTACTCACAATATTAACTTTATAAACACAAATTATCTGTTAATAACTTGTCAGAAGAATAAATCCAATATTAAAATATTTTTTAATAATTCCAGAAACCAAGATGATGCTATAAAAAAGGTTCGCACTCACTTCTAATCTGTTGAATAAATCTAACGTCGATACTACCTATTTATCGAAATATTGAATATCAATAGGTTCTTACAATTATCCATTTACATTTGAAATCATTTACACGGGAATTAATATTTATATTACAATGAATAACCTTGAACTTTTATTCTACCTAACAGAAAAAAGCGTGAATCGTTTCCCACGGAGATGAGAAACTACTTTTTGGGGAGAAAAATATTTGTGCTCATCAACAAATAAATTCCTTGAACCAAAGTACTTTTAAATTACAAAAATACTAATCTTAATTAACCCTTATTTAAACTCAATACTTCGATTGGAACACGGGTGGGAACAAGTATTATAGAACAAAACGTCGACAATTCTGTTGAACGGAACGACGAACAATCGTAACGCTCACAAGCCTGGATAATGTCATATTTCAATAGCGTAACTATACATTTATTCACTAATTTTTCTTTTACTATCTTTTCACCGTACATACATTACGTTTTTTCCTAATTATATCCCCAAGATCTCGCAACGTATATTTTAAACAAAAGGTGATTTATAAGAGGTTTAGTACTGTGGCATCTACTTTTGCGAAGTCTTGATTTATAATTTAAAAAAATAGCATCGTTTGCTTAAAGGCTAATGCTTCCATTTGATATTTATTTGATATCAATGCCCGATGCAAAACTGATGATAATTATATACTACTAAAAGAGGAAAACCCCACACATCAAGTTGAGGTTTCAAATTTCTGATTAAACATTTACTAGTTTGTTATCATTCGTACTCTTTTACCTTTTCGATAAGCAAAAGTATTTGTTAACTTTAAAGCCTTTTGATTCCGGATTATATTATTCACAGAAAATATTTTCCTTTTGGATGATTATTATGTTACCTATAGAAAATATCAATAATAAAAAGAAGCCCAACCTTTTGACGGGATGAAGTGGGATTGGCCCGGATTAATTGAAAATGTCTGCACTATATGAACCAAGGTCTGTATAATATTATACAGACCTGATATGAACTCTCTTTATTCCCTTATTCACGCGGTGGAAGTGACCACTGGTGTGACGTCATCCTTCACGTTCATACGTCACAACCACTGGCCACAACCTTGATAACGAAAAGTGCCAATCAATGTTCTCCATTAGATTTTGATTGATGCTTGTGTGCTTTTAGATATATATATATATATATATTTTTTTCACCATGGATAAATTCGCTCTAGCAGACAAATATAAAGGCCTTGAAGGCAATGTTTGGTAAGTACTTTTAAGCATATAAATCCCACAGGTATCGATTGATATTAGGTAGAACCGGAGGTATTCTTCTACCAATATTTATTTTTTGATAAAGCCACAAATGCCACTACCGATTTCAACATTTCTATCAATCGGTAGTAATAGATTCAAAGTTGAGTGAGAACTTCTTGTAAATCAGAATATTCGTGTCTCCAAAATGAATATGAAACTAGAGGCATATATACACTCAGAGAGTGCAAACCTCCGCCGTCACGGGGTCCTTATGAGCCTTCCGAGGCGGATTTTTCACGACTGGGGCGTCGTAGAGGGACGGGGAGGGTTCCCCTCGACGGAAATTCCAAGAGGAAGACGCTCCCGGCACTCGATTTCACAGCACAGCGACATCTATTGGCAGACTAGGCTAACTTGAAATATTTATTAGTATTTAGCTAATTTTGCATCTTAATTTTGCACTCAGAGATGCCAAAATTTAATCACTTGTTACTTTTGGCATTTCCAACAACTCCACAAAGTTTCATCCGAATCCGTTACGTACTTTTTGAGTTATCCTGCTGACAACAAACAAACTAACAAACAACAAACCACGCCAGGGAAAACAATACCTCCTTCGGCGGAGGTAAAAATCATTGTATTTTTTCTTTGCACGAATAACTTCTTTTCCATACAACGAGTATTATTGACTGGACTCTCTTATATCATAGAGATATAAGATATAGAGAACTGATTCCCTTCAATAGCAGAGAACATCGTTCAGCTGTACTCTGTGTGTCCACTATAAACAAAGTAATTTGATCTACGTCATCGTAATCTGATCATAGAGATAGAATCTATCTATCTATGACGTAGTATAAATTACTTTGTTTATAGAGGACACAAAAATACAGATGAAGGGAATAAGCTCTCCATATAACCGAACCCCATTTAGTACCAATGTGTGTACTCCCTCTGGCTGTTCTGGTTTGTTTCTTTTCACATACGGCCGACCTGGTCCGAGAGCATCAATTTTGCGTCGAAGACATAATTGTAACTCAAATTCCAAGTTCTGTTCTCAGGACTTGATTGTTTGTACAATGAAAACTTCAAGCAACAAAATTTAGTTATCGCAATTATTATGCAGATATCACATGGACGATGTTTGCAGGCCAATTAACCGCTTGTTGACTACTGCGACAACATCACAGCCTCTTTTGATATGCGGGGACTTCAATTGCCTATTATGGATGGACAAACTCTCGAGGGGAAAGGTTGGAAGAGTTTATGGCCGTATACATATAATTTGAATCTACAAATGTTGGATGTATTCCTACTTTTGTTGGAGGAATGGGTCAATCGATTATTGATCAAACACTAACAAACTGTTTGAGTTCCCATCTTGTATCGAATTGGAGGACGGATGTAGAGTTTTCAGGGTCCGATCACAGGTTCTGTAACTGAATTTATGGAAAAGAACTATTTCTGGTACACTAAATCTGAAGAATACAAACTGGAGCAAATTTATATCTATTTTGGAATCTACTATATTTCCCTCGGAAAATGGTGCCTTGGATTCAGATTACATAGATTTAGAAGCTTCGGACATTGCGTATAAATTATTGAATCCTTGAAAAGTTCCTGCAAAACAATGTCTGGAACCATAAGAAAGGTAAACCCTGGGGGAGTGATGAACTCAGAGAGCAACGGTAAAAAGTTAAATTTCTTCAGTGCAAGCGGCCGCATTATTGCCGTATATGGGCTACACGGCAAATGCGTAAAATGGGCAACCAGATATTCTAATAGTTCGAATTCGTGATATTTTTTTCAAACGAATATTCGAATGTCATTTTTGAGCAATTTTGACAGCCCTAGTATGGACCAACTCAAAAAACCAATTAATATGGTTGCTTATGCAGATGATCTGGCTCTGTGGGTAAGAGGCTCTGATCGGCAAACTCTTGCCAGTTTAATGCAAGGTGCTCTGAATAAACTGACGGATTGGGCAAGCAAGAGAGATACCATCTTTAGCATTAGCAAGACTAAATATATGCTTTTTTCCAAACGAAGAAAAACACTGACGTTTCCCTGCACCTGTCTGGAACTCAAATCGAAAGAGTTCGTACTTTCAGATATCTCGGTTAATTATTGATGATAATTGCAGTGGAAAAAGCATTTAGAATATGTCATTTCCAAGGCCAAAAGGAACCTTTTTGCTCTCAGAGCTTTTGTTGGATCGGATTGGGACTTAGCTCACTTAAGTCTAAATGGATCTACGTAGCGTACGTAAGGTCTATTGTGAGCTACGGTGCTATTGTTTTTGCACCAAAACTTCAAACAAATGGATATCTAAAAAGGGAGCTCAGCAAACTATAGCGACTCGGTCTCATGAGCATTACTGGGGCAATTAGGTCTACACCAACGGCAACAATGGAGGTACTCTGTGGGTTATACCACTACATCTCTATATAATGGAACGTACATGTCTGGTCAGGATTCAGACTAAATTGAAAACCCATTGAAATGGTTTGACCATTTGAGTAGAGGACATCAACAATATCTTGACATATATTTAAAGTCAATGATATCCCAACTCCTCCTCGTATACCTTTCTAGTCAGAAACTCTAGGTTACGAAGTCAAATACGTATGGTGCATCCATGACTTCGATCTCGTAGGCTACACTGATGGCTCAAAAATCGATGGTCAAAGGGATATTTATAGGTACTGGTTGGGCCTCTGACTAGAGGTGATATCGTGCTTGATCAAAGGACCTTGAGGCTCAATGGAACAGACACCGTTTACCAAGCCGAGGTGGAGGCTATAAGAAATCTCTCCATTAATCTCCAAGGAGATAAAATAGAGGGACAAAGATTATTAATCTTATCGGACAGCCTATCCGCTATCAATAGTCTGGACATGAGACCAGGTGAACTCGTGTCAGCTCAAATTATCGCTTGCAAAAACGCCATAAGCAGGTCTACATGCACGATCACAGTCGGATGGGTAAAGGGACACCACAACAGTACTGGGAACGAGTATGCAGACGCTTTGGCTAAAGACGGTGCGGGAAGGGAACTCCTGTTTCTGTTCCTATATCCATTAGCCATACAAAAATGCCCTTAGACAGCGACTTTAAAGGAATGGCGGGCCGCTTGGCGTGCAATGAGCACTTGCTGCCATTCTAAACTCTTCGTACCAAATCCTTATCTCGGAAGCAAGATTTTAAAGTATAAACGAGCCCAAATCTGCGCATCGTTGGAATGGTCACCGGTCATATCGGCCTCAACAGGCATCTTTACAAGATGGGAAAGGCCATAACTCCAATCTGCCGACTCTGCGAAGAGGAAGAAGAAACTCCGTATCATCTCATTTTTGGTTGTCTGCCATTAAGACAAAAATTGATGGCACTTGAGGGAGAGATTGGGGAGCAACGTTTATCCCTTGAGGATTTTATTTTTAAATCATTTAAATGCTTAAAATATCTGAATTACTATTTATTATAAAGATAGCTCCTAGAGAGTATCACTACTGGCTGATACCGGATTAAGTTCCGGTGAGCTGGTTCCAATTTAGGAGCTAAACAAACAAACAAACAGCTCTCTATATCTTTTTATCTCTATGCTTTATATCTCTTCTCATGAAATGGAAATACCGAATTATATAATAACTAGGTCGGTAGCTGGGAATTGGATAAATAAATTGGAACCAATATCAAAAGATCGATCTACAAAACCTTTCATTTATTGGGGACATCGTTTCTGTTAATAAAGTGACTGTCCTATGTATATAATATTGTATTTTCTATCTGATTTATAATAGAAATTACAATATGTATAACAAAAGGGACATCTCCGTTATATCTTATTGAGACGAAAAAATTTTTTTCGCTATGACATTTGCCATCTCCTTTTATAATTCATGTGGGAGAAAAAAGTTATATACATGATGTAGACTACTTATACACTAAAAGTTCCCTTATAATTGAAAGGCTTTGTTGATTAACAAGACTTAATTGTCATTGATCCCGATTGATATATCTCAGCATAAAATAATAATTAATATTATTATGAATAGTAAATTTACATTTATAAGACCTGCATATTTTATTATATGATACCATATTCAATTACAGTCATGTAACTTTTTTTTTTACTATAAACTAAGGTCCAACTTCATTGAACTTCCTCGCAGGGACGCCAAAACCAGAATCTTTATTTTTCGAAAAAGAAATGCACTACCTATCAAAGAGGATTTTTTATTTTGAAATCTACCGATTGGGCACAACGTTCTAGAAGCTACAGATCCCTACCAAATCCAAGCTTTGTTAATTTCCTACCTATCATCATTTTTTTTCTCAAATATCTGATTCCAGGTGGAGTTCATGCAATTAGGACGGGAATACAATCCCGTGAATCTCGGACAGGGTTTCCCAATGACTTGATTCCTAACTACGTGGTTGATGAGCTCAAAAAAATTGCTTCTGAACAAATCACGACTCTAAACTCCATCAGTACCCCCGGAGCTCTGGACAACCTCGCCTCGTCAAGGCTCTCGCCGAATTCTATGGTAACATTTTGAGTCACTCCTTGAACCCCATGAAGAACGTACTCATCACAATCGGAGCAGACGAGCCCTTTTCTCCTCTATCATGGGCCATATTAATCCTGGGGATGAAGTGATCATCATTGAACCTTATTTCAACTGCTTATGAGCCTAAAGTTAGGATTGCGGGTGGAACTCCAGTATTCATCCCTTTCTCCGGTGAGTGGCTTGGTGATTTGTTACACAATACATATTCAATTTAGTTAAACCCAAAGAAAATATTAAATAACTATAAAGACAACGCGTCCGTCCTAGGAAAGGTGGGAGACGGAACCACCAAGAAAATTTCACCTAAATGTTGTAGAAATGCTACTATTTTCTATTTAAGAAACTATATGTTTAATCAAATTAATAATTCGTTATAATTTGAAACATTGATTTAATTACATTTTTGTTATTATATATATTAGATCCCTAATACTAATAATAACTAACGTACATATGATGCAATAAATTTGTTGACGTAACTTTTCTTTTATGACACTGTTAATGCCTTCTTTAAATATATTACAGCGCTCTGGTACTTTTAAAGCAGATATTTTTATTCAATAATATTTTATAATTATATTAATTTATTTCATATATATTGCAAAGAGATGCAACCTATCAAGGAGATATAATTACATTTATATAATAATTATATTATATATAATTTATATTTCCTTGCAAATATATGAACATACCTTATCTATGAATTAAAAGCATCCATGAAATGAAAAAGATATGAAAATGACAGAATATTCTACTAAGAGGAAGAAAGTATAAGCGCTTGAAGTATACCTGTCCCTATAACATGGATGAACTAAATTTCCTGAAGTCGTTTATGAATGTACAAAAATTAAGATTTACCTTTTGAAGATATCATCAAAGTTTATTCACCGCTCATTATTTTAAAATAGTTAAAAAATATTTACACTCAGAGAGTGCAAACCTCCGCCGTCACGGGTCCTATGAACCTTCCGAGGCGGATTGTTCACGACGGGGCGGCGTCGAGGGAGGGGGGAGGGTTCCCCTCGACGGAAATTCCGAGAGGAAGACGCTCCCGGCACCCGATTTCACAGCACAGCGACATCTTTTGGCAGAGTAGCTAACTTGAAATATTTATTAGTATTTAGCTCGTTTGCATCTTAATTCTGCACTCAGAGATGCCAAAATTTAATCACTTGTTACTTTTGGCATTTCCAACAACTCCACAAAGTTTCATCCGAATCCGTACGTACTTTTGAGTTATCCTGCTGACAAACCAACGCCAGTGAAAACATACCTCCTTCGGCGGAGGTAAAATAACTATTAACCTCAGATTTTTGATGTAATGAGACTTACTCACACCAGGAATTTAGTAGTTCTGCAATTTGGTGACTGATAAATAAACTTGCATGTAATAAATAATATAAATTTTTACACTTAGTTCATTTCTTTCTCTATCTGGCACAGGAACATTATCTAGCGTTTGTGTACTCTATTTAAACCACACGATGCATTGTTGATTACGTTGATCATTCATTGGTATTAACGCGCTTTAAACTTGGGGCAAAAGACTTTTTAAATTAAATTTTAATGTTTGTAAGCGTTGCTCGAGCGTGTACTTTGAAAAGTTGCATAATTTACAATGTCAAGTAATTGTATTCACTAAATAGGATGTTTTGAGCCTGGTAGGATTGATAAATCTGACAATCAATGGACCCTAACGGTATGACATAGAAAAACATTATGTTGCCAACTGAAAAAGTATGTTTATTGGCGAGATTGCAAGGACTGCCGTAATGACATCTGAGCTTTTTTTTATATAAAAACAACTTAGTGGTTTGGTTGTAAAAGTGTTTTTGGAAAACCTGAAAATAGTACGGTATTTAGAGACTGACATTTTACCGAATGGAGATACATTTTAACCTTGCCCTCCCATTTCAATCATTGCTAATCCCTGTTAAAGGTTAAAACACTTCGCTTTCGTTTGCAAATATAGCAGGAAATAAATAAACGATATTACATTTCACCTTCATTTTGTAGCATCGAAATAAATTTTGGTTTGCAAAAGTAGTTTTTTTACCTTTCGATCTAAAGATCTAACAGGAACAGCATTAACATCATAGGCGATCGTTTTGATTGTGAAAAAACGTTATCCTAGATTTGCCTTTCCATAATTTTCTTTTAATTATGCCCACTAAACTGAATAAAAACCCTCTACCGTTTATAAATATAGCTATAAATATGCATATTATTTTCCACATTTTAGACCAAAAAGGACGGCCGCATCACTTCAGCGGATTGGAATTGAATCCCGAGGAGCTGAGCGCGGCTTTCACCCCCAAGACCAAGGCCATTATCTTCAACAATCCCAACAACCCTCTTGGCAAGGTTTACAGTCGGGAAGAGATTCAGATGGTGGCGGATCTTTGCATAAAGCACAATGTCCCTGTATTTCTGACGATGTCTATGAGCACATGATATTTGACGACAACAAAATGATCCGAATGGCCACTATTCCCGGGATGTGGGACCGGACGATCACCATTGGCTCTGCAGGGAAGACCTTCAGCGTGACGGGCTGGAAGCTTGGCTGGGCGCTTGGCCCACAGCACCTCATTCGGAACTGCCAGATCGTGCATCAGAACTTGTGTACACCTGCCCGACCCCCATCCAGAGGCCGTGGCTCGGGGCTCGAACGGGAAATGGAGCGACTGGAGAGCCCAGAGTGCTACTTCAAGTCCTTTCCCGTGACCTCCAGGAAAAGAGGATTACATTGCTCGTGTCCTCAAGGACATCGCATGAACCCCTCATTCCCGAGGGGGCTACTTCATCCTCGCGGACTGGAGTGCCTACAAGGATAAGGTGGACCTCAGCTCCGAAACAGACAAGCACATGGACTACAAGTTCGTCAAGTGGCTCCTCAAGAACAGAAAGCTACAAGTGATTCCCCCCTCGGCATTCTTCAGTGAAGACCACAAGCACATCGGAGAGTCCTTCATCCGACTTTGCTTCATTAAACACAACGACAGCCTTCAAAAGCGGAGGAAATCCTGAGAAAAATGAAAAAGGAACTGGCATAATGATATATCTGATGTTTTTTGCTTTTATACAAGTGCATTTTTAATTGAGGCATTGAAAATAGAGTCTTTGTTTGAGTTAAGGAACTCAATGATTATTTGTCCAGGTCCTCGTGGCAGCGACTGACTTGTTTACGAATGGTGCTCTTGAACTCTTCTTTCTCCCGCGGTTAGCCCCGCGAGTTCCAACTCGACGGCCGACGTTGGAGTGGGCTGTGAGCGGGGCAAATGTCCAAGCACAGAGCCGCCCTGCTCTGAAGCCAGCCCACATGAACTCCTCCAGAAATTCAATTTCTATCACATAGGTGCAAAACATGGGATAAATGAAACTCTCCTTCATCCGGATCCTAGAAAAGATCAATAACAATGACAAATAGGTCTTTATTTGATGATACTTTCATTGCCTTATACATTATTGTAAAACCCATGTTTTACAATAAAATCTTACTTTTCAACTCCAGAAAACGTATAAAATACTAATTCTTCATTACTATTAAAGGATATTTTATTTTTCTTTCGATTCGGCTTTTTTATTCCTATTTTTTATATTTACAACTTCAAATAATAAAAAATAATTATAAAAATAACGTCATGTGCCGATTTTTGGCAATGCCTCTTGATTTAATATAAATGACAGAATCTCAAATTCTTATTTAGTTCCAATTTGCTAGAATAGTTATAACGTTTTTAATGTTTATACATGCATATATATAAATTGTATGTGTTTCTCCATATAATAAATTACTTAGAAATCGTGATTAAAAATAATAAGAGTGTCAAATTACAGTCCTTTAAAGTTACGATGTAAATCTTCTAAGTAACACTATTTTATTACAATTTCAAAAATAAACTACAATGCTTATTGATTATTTTTTTACGCAATAGCATGAGCCAGCTATAATTCCATGCAGCTTATTATAAAGTAACAAAAGTGTTTCAAGAGTAAAATAATCAGTCAAATGTTAACATTCAAAAGTAAAAAATATAAAACATTCTCAACAAACTTATTTTTTTAAATTTATGAGTACTCTTATGAAACTGTAATATTTCCATTCACTTGAAAGAGACATAACATACACTTTATTGCAATGTGCATGTTACCAAATTTCCCCATAAGGAATTCCTGTATCACCACAATTGCATAATGTATATATCTAACGAATCAAACTGTAATAGCTCAGCATCAAAAACAAATTTGCAAGTACTGATATGGAGCCTTCTTCTTATAAAATAATCTGAAACGTTCAATAATTATTAACATCGCAGACTCGTTTTCTTAATAGAAAGGCTTGATTGTATCAAACATTTTTTGTGCCTTGATCTCAGGATTATATTTAAGATTTTATGTTACATGGATTTAATCCAGTTCGAAATCATTATATTAAAACTGTTGAGAGGCTCTGGAACATGGTGAATGGAATCGCTATTTAGTTGTAATGGTTTCTAGCGCTTAAATTCCTTGCAAACGAAAGCAAGCAGAAGCGTCACTCCATCTTAAGATAACAGCTCTTCGTGGGCACTTAATGTGAAATGATTTAAATAACACTCTATCAAAAACATTGCTATGATCGCAGTATAAAAAAATAGAATTTTAAGAAGGCTTCATAAAATAACTTTTTTCTTCAGTATTTTAAAACTGTTATGATAGTTTTGTCAATTCGATGTTTAATCAGCAGTATTTTATTGTTTGTTCAACTTCAATCCTAAATTTTAAGACTGTAATGATGTTGTTACGGTATTTTATAACATCATGTTTCATATACTTTAATTGTTCATAAATGAACTGTCAAATAAATAAGAAATAATAAAAAATAATCGCAAGCAATTAGAAGCCATCTGTATTCATATTGTTAAAATAGATTGCGTATATTTAAATGAAATAAAGTAACATTATGAGCCCCCGCTTGAAACCTAGGAACCTCTTTTAATGAAATCTTAACATGAGATCTACACGTATCTTTACCCAAGGTTCATTATTACTCACCGATGAAGAATCGTATAGAAGAGATCCGACTCATGGGGCCATGAGTATTGTAGGAGTACGATCAAGTGACCCAGAGTCAAGTCTCTCAGCGGCTCAGAGAGCTGCTGCTCCTGAAGCCCCTTTTCCCTGAGGAGATGCAATAGAATCCGAGTCACTAGCCTAATATGGATTTCCCTTGAGTAATGCAGGAAGTGCAAATGTCTATTCTTTGGGGATGCCCGGGTCAGAGTATCCTCATTACCTTCTTCGTGGCGTCTTTTCTTTTGGCGTCCTCCTGAGAAGGCAAGCAGGCAGGGCTTGAATGATTTGATCCACCGTGGCATGTGAGTCCTTGAGGCAGTAGTGAACAGTGGCCATTTTAAGATGAAAGCGCCCTTGTTCCTCAACAGTCTGGGGTGTGGGAAGCTGACGAAGGATCTGCGAGCCTCCCGGTTCTTGGACTCGTAGATGAGGCAGTCGATGAGAAGTTGGTGAGGGCCTTGGAGCCCCTTTACTCTCAAGGAGACGGGAGAAAAGACCTCCAGGTCCTTTTAGAGTGAAGGACCTGATAAATTGAAGAGCATGATGGAAATGATCCATTAGTTTTTACCCCCGCTCGCCCATCGATGATGAATGAGGGTCGATCCCATTCTTCCTCTCCACTTCTTCCTCATGGGTACGCCGACGCTTACTCCGACCTTCTTCGAGCTCTGCCCCCCCTCAAAAAGGCCTCTACTAAGACAAAGTTAGACTCCCCAGAGGAGTTCCCAGTAGATGTTTCCTCCATGTAGTCATAAAATGACTTTAAAAAGAGTGCCAGGGAAACTGCATAGACTTGAAAGAAGATGCTCTCGGACTTGCCCTTATGTGAAATGGCATTGATTTGCTCAAGAGACCTCGAGGGGATCCGTCTCCAAGGTGGCAGAGAGACTCCAGCCGAGTCGATCCCCCAGCTCTACAAGGATCTTAAAGACGACTTCCCAGGAGGGCCGGGAGTCTTGGTCAAGGATGCAGGCTTTGTAGACATAGTCGTGAGCGTGAGATGAACTAGTCCTTGAGGATGGAGGGTTCTAGCTGAAGGCAGGGTAGCTGAGTATCTTGGGAGCAACTTCGTGAATCCAAAGGCTGAGGAGGGCCTCCATTTCTCTTCCTCCATTAGAAGAGACTCTTGTAAGTAACGCCGCAGCATTTCGGGGGCTTGAGTGTTTAGGGCATTAGGGAACTGCTCAATGGAATAGAGACAGAGACGAACATACTCCTGAACACCATCATTTTCGTAGGCCGAGAGAGAGGCTTCATGAATGATTTTCTCTTGGAAATCTGAGGGAAAGGCTTCAAATACAGCCAGCGGCCCAAATTTGACCTCCCCCGAGCCGCTGAGTAGGAGAGCATCGATCATGGCATTCAGTTCTTTCCAAACGCGAGGATCGTTGGAAAATTGTTGTACATAGAGATAGATACTTGGCAGACTCCTTGACTTTTTCCCCTCGCTTCTCTGCTAATAAGCCTCAAATTGAATATTGAGGTCCTCAGGGAACATGGTTTTGCTGTGATCATCCAGAGAGAGCCTCGGATTGAGTCTTGGACTTACGAGCCCGGAAAGTAGTAGGTCTGATCTGAGTCCTCCTCATCTACCTCCATTTTAGACACCATGACTTTTAATCCTAAAAATATAATAATAAAAGCATCCGGTCAATGAGCGACAGCATTCCTAGATATCTTCTTCCAAAATAAATTTATGTTCAAATTGGTGAGACATATTTTAAATCGCAGTCCTTTAGCTTGAGGTCCTTCTTAGCAGCAGCAATTTCCTCGTTGAGTTCCTTGGCGGCCTCTGGGACATCATTGAAGTTGTAGACTCGAAGGGCTATCACAGCGACGGAGTACATCCCAAGGCAATCACTAGGGAGACCGGACTCCAAATATGAGGTTACGAGACGTAGGCTCTATTTTAAGGGATATGGGAGAGTAGACCAAACTGATCCAGAGGGAAAAGAAGAGTGTGGCGTAAGAGATCCATTCCAGGAGTTTGGTCATGTTTGCCGAAAGGATTGGTCTTGTAAAATACTCTGACGAGTGAGTTGTGTTATTGTTGTGAAATGATGACGTAAAATAAAAACAAAAACATACACGACGCAGAAATCCATTGTTGCCAAATAAAAAAAAGCTTCTGTTATGGGTCCATATTTTTTTATATTGAAATTTTAAAAATATATACTTTCTTACTTTAGTTCTAAGATTAATCCAAGTGCCTTAGAGTAGATATTTATGGCCCTGATTGACCCCAATATTGACCCCTCTATATAGTATCAGCTCCTATTGTGCTATCTAGAAGCCTTTTTAAATACTTTTTAAATAGTCTATGAACGCAAATATGAGAAATCATATCGAGGATCATGTGGAATCGAATTCTATAACAAATACGTCCAATAGAAAGAAATTCATTCTAACTCATCGAAATAAAAATTACTTCATGGGTTAAAATGTGTGCTACTGGTCTTAAAATGCCTCTGAAATATATCTTGCCGTCATTTTTATGGAGTACAAAAAGTTTAAAAATGCCTTTTCTCATTTTACTATTTTATTTAGATTGCTTTCTTGCTGAACCACCTCAAATATAGATTACTAATGTATTGAATGACTTTAAAATTGGTAAAAATAAAGAATGTTTTTGAATTTGATGGCGCAGGTTTAATTTCCAAGGGAGGAAAATCTTTGTGATAAATTCCATTAAAAAGAATGTTCTATTATTCAATGGTCTCTTTTACGCCTTTTCATATCTCCAAGAATGTAATTTATTCTAGGCATATTGATAAAAATTGTTTATATTTTTATGAGCCAAATACTTCAATGGCATATGATACCATTGCTTTATATTGTCATGACGTATTTTGAAGAATCAAAATAACATAAACAAGGTCCTTATTTAGATTAAAATCCTTTGGTTGTGATGATTTAAATCTCTCTCAATTATTTGTTTCATTCATCCTGTTTATAGTATAATGGGGGAAGATCACTTGTTTCGTGCTGACCTGTTCTGGATCCTCAGATCCCAACGTCTCCTATCACCGCGTCCCAAAGGAAGAGAAAATGCGACAGATTTGGCTGAAGGCATGCGGCCAAAACCTCGATGGCATTATCATCAAGACGGCTCGGATCTGTGCTAATCACTTTGAAAAGGACTGCTTTGAGAGGAATTTAAAGGCCGAGCTCATGGCAGACTATGGAAGAACTGCCAACAATAGAGTACGGGTCAGTTTAAAGCCGGGCTCCATCCCAACCCTGCATCTCCCCCAGGCTCCAACGAGGGAACAACGCATGTCCACATTATTGAAAAAGATGAGGATAATATCAGGAATAGGTACTTTATTTAAGTTTGTATACATCAAAAAGATTTTATGAGGCTTAACCAAGTGCCTAGAAGGAAGGATATGCAGTAGATGATAGTAAGTGTTTTTATTTGTAGCTATTTTTATATTCATATCACAAACTTTAACAAATTTATAATTATCTTAAGCTTTTTTAAAATGCATTAATTCATTTCGATAATGAATTTAATGTGACAATAGAATATGAAGATAAATATAAATAAATTCAAGTAAAAATGTCAACTTCTTTCTTGAGACACGTTAATAAGTGAATTAAAAAAAAGAATTTAGGGGTTTATAAGACAATAAATGTACGTGTTAAAAACTATCAAATATCTTAGTTTGGATTGACATAAATATATATTAATAGAGAGGAAAAAATGAAATAAAGTCTTTAAAAATAGAGCTAAATACATATAAATACAAGTAGTATAATTCAAATTGTCATTTAATTGAAGGGCCTAAACAGACGATAAAATAACCACAATTAGAGGAGCCAGGGCCAGTACAGGGAATGTGTTCAAGCTTTATCATTCGAATTTTATATTTTAAAACAACAAAAAATATTTGATTTTGTTAATATAAGTACACATGTGATATTTTTATTGTACATTTTATTTAATAAACTATAATTTTTATATACTTAATTATAGTTTAGGTATAACTAGCGAATGCAACCCGGCGTTGCCCGAGATTTTTGGGATAGGTCCACTTGGACCTATTATTTTCTTGGCATCTCACTATTCATAAACAAGTTTATCAACATAAAACTAAGTTTTTTAAGAGTCAGAGGTTCGAATACACAAATAAAGGGATCGTTTTTTTTTAGTAAATATGCTTAATATATTTTTTCAATCACCTACTCAAACATATTTCTGAGCAGCTCAAAATCCTCCACTCAATATTTTGTCCAAATCCGACGCGACTTTATCAAGAAAACGTAGAATACGTTTTTCCGAATAAAATAACCAAATGGATAACAAATTTTACGGGAAGTGTACCAAATAGCCCATAATACACCTTAACGCATCAATGCGTCCAAGAAAATTTGGACCAAATCTAACTTGACGATTTTAATTTAAAAATAAACGATTTAGCGAATTATATAAATAATGAGATAATGAATTTTTCCGGAGTGTCCGCAACCACTAAAACACTCTCTGAGCCTTCAATATTGTGATATTTTGTCAAGATATAATGAATTGTTTAAGCGATGCAGGGAAGGAGTGAACACATAAACTAACGAACGGAATTCATATTTATTAGTATATATAACACTAAGTATCATCAAAAGCTCTATAGAATTGTTAATTTTTATCATCATTTCCCCTTCCTTTTTCAGGCTAAGTGTATCTCTGTTACCGAGCGAAATCAAAAGAAGAAGAGAGATGTTCCCGTTCCTATAACCATCGTGCTCACAGCGCCCTTTCAAGTTCAGTAGGCATTCAGGCACAGGCCTTCCATCAAGACGCCACCTCCCAAACAAACTTTTATGCAGCAGCATTCTTTGAATGGAAAAATGACAAAAGAAGCTGTTGAGTAAAATAAAAATCCTGGAAGATCGGTTAAATGCCTTTCAGGAGCTCCAGCTCAAGATCTCGAGCAGGAAGGCCGAGACCCGGAAGCTCCGAAACGAACTCCTATCCCGCTTCTCTCCAAGCCAAGTGGATGTTCTCATGAATAAAAAGGGAGGGAAGAGGAGACCCAAGAGCTGGAGCCCCGAGGACATTGATAATGCGCGGATCCTCAAGTCCATGTGTGGGGGAAGGCCTACAACTTCCTTCAAAAAAAGTTCCCTCTGCCCCTTCCAGCCCTGACTACGCTGAGGAAGTGGACACAAAGAAGCACGTATACTCGGAAAAGCATCATCCTCTCACAAAATGGACGCCCTTGACTTCCTTGAAGAAGAAGACGAGGAATGTCAAGAGGAGATGAAGAGAATGCCTTAGAGAGAGATGAATGTCAAGACCCACTCGCAAACCCTTAAAAAGTTATTCAAACGTTATAATCTTATTTAATGCATAGGAATGGAAATTTGGAGCTTAGCCGTGGTGCTATAGATTCACTGACTGTTTTTGGCCGTGAAAAATAGAGGGGGGTAAAGAGAGGGATAGAAGGAAAGAGAGAGAAGTTTGTCTCTCACTTTTCTTTCTCCCTCTCTCTTTTTCACGGCCAAAAACAGTCATAGAATCTTTAAGCACCCAGGCTAAGCTCCAAATTTCCATTCCTTGCATATATTTGACAGCACTATTTATTTCCTTCGTTAATTACGTAAAAATATTATGTACTTCCCTTTCATTACTTTTGTTTTCCTGCGATTCCTTGGGATAACAAAAAAGTTGTTTTTGTAAATTCAATAAGAAACGTGATTTTTCCTAGAGTAAACCATTTTATTTATTTTTCGATGTCTGATGCATGATTCATGTATTGATAGATACGGGCAAACAAAATAAATATTTTTTCTTGAGTAAGTGCCATTGCTTTATTCAATTAATATTTAAAAATGCAATAATAGGAGTCCAAACGATTCGAATGTAGCTCCATGAAGAAGAGAAAATAAGTAAATTTAAAGGGTATTCATCTTTCTCAGTTAATGTTGATTCCTCAACAGCAGTGAATGAAGGGATACTTTCTATGTAGTGTAATCCCAACTGCTTTTTTATTATCCCCACTCCTTTTTGTTTTAAAACCAATCACGTTGCAAAAAAGAGATCCTTTTTCTCTATCGCTTGACATTCTGAGTACCATACATTATTTATACCAGTGGTGCCGTGGTGACGGCCTGCGGGCCGGAACCGGCCCGAATGGACATCTCATTTGGCCAGTTACGTCAGTGGTTGAGAATGTGGTTTTATTAATAAATAATACTATGATACAATATCAACACATTTAAATCTACTTTGTTGTTTGTTTAGTGTTGCCAGGCCAAAAATGTACCGGTAATTTGGCCCCCTGAGATCCCACTTGAAAACAATCAGGCCCCCTGACCGATTTCACCATGGCCTCCCTGATTTATACCATTCAAGCCTAAATTGTGTGGGATCTAAAAAAACTACCAAATAGCAGGCTTGTGAGGGATAATAATAAAAAATTGAGATCCCATATTCACTACAATAACATATGTCTGGAGTCTTTCAAGATTGAACTATTCCATTGGGGAGGAATTAGGTCTCGTTTTTTTGGGGTAAATATCCTACATAATAGCTATGTCAGGTACCCTGTGAGCAATCCGGTAAAAAAATGATAATAAATATAAACGATTAGAGCCGATAGTGATCATCATAGCATCATTAGATTGCAAACAGAAGAAGGGAGCTCGATAGCCGTGCGTGCTAAGGCATGTTCAGCTCTCAATGTTGGGGGTGCAGGTTCGAATCCCAAGAGGGGATGGTCATTTTTGGTCCGCTACCTCAGTAATAATCCTAGTTCGATAGACTAATTTTAATGCTATTTATATCCTGTCGGATACAATTCTATCGAACCATACATGCAAAAACAAAACAGAAGAAATGATAAATGCATTCAAATATATATATGATTATATTATACTTTACACCCAAAAATACTGAGGTCTATACAATGTCAAATTATCCATAAGCCTACTTCTGGATTGAGATGTAGCCTATTTACTTAAATTATATATTTTTCTATTAAAAACATTTTATTCGGTAATCTGCGACAATTTTATACAGTGTAAAATAAATAACCTAAAACTATATACAGAAAACAAAGTAAAACTTTTCAGGATAGTGCGGTGATCTATTCAGGCAGTTGCGAAAATCTAACAGAGCAGTTGCGAATATTGATTTTCATTTGTAAAGATATGGACACTATTTAAGAATCGGTCCTTTTCCAGGGACTCCTTTATTCACTTTAAAAGTCCATAGTGATACAGGAAGCTATACTCAAGTAAGAGCTTTTATGTTTGTTCAACTTTTCATAAGAAATGATCTGATCACTATTTATAGTGGTTTTCTTTGGGATATAGCGATTTGCAGCATAGTATTGTATTGATCGTCGATTGAAGAAAAGAAAAAACTCCGATCCCCAAGTATGCAAAAGAGGTGAAAAGCTTTGTCTATTTATTTTGGACATTCAATAGAACTTTGTAAGACGCTTAATTTTTATAATTGTAGTTTCGATATAAAAAAATATTCCTTAAATTCTAAAACTATACATGCTTTTTGTCGATAGCCAATATATGCCTATATTCTACGCTGAAGCCGCATCCATTTGGAAAATATATAATACATTATTGGAAAAAAATAACGCAAAGAGAACTGTAATTATTTTATTTTTTGATTATCGTTACATACAATAAAAAAGTGTAATAAATCGTTATAAAAATAATATCCATAACTTTTTTTTTCCAAAAAGTATACAATGTGGGCTGGGCGATATGAGAAAAAGTTAGATTTCGATTTTTTCCCCAAAAATTTTCGATTTCGATTTTATATCACGATATGAACAAAAACACTATTTTTTATTATTTTTTTTTATTTTCTGGTCAAAAAACAGCATTACATAACAAAAATAGGCTCACAGACTATTCAGGTTTCACAGAACAAAACCAAATGTTGTACAATCTTTTGTCAACTAGACCCTAGCAGGTCATTAAAAAAACCAACAACAAACACAAAACCATAACCTATATTATACTTTAGATGAAAATGTAGCAGCTTTCAAAAAAGAGTTCTCGCTCATTTTTATAGTCTTAAAATTAGTTTGACTGGTTGGGTTTGGTTTGACTGGCTGTAAACTTCACCACGGCTTTGCGTTGCACTGCTGCTTCTAACGTGTGTTTATGTTGTGGTGTGCGCAACTCAACTTGACGTGGCTCTCTCCAACTGATTGGTTACGTGCGGCGCTGTTTAGATATAATTGCTATACCCGTGTCTGTGAAACTTTGATTAATTTTTTTGAAGGCATCAGCTTCTAGCCTGGTTTTGCACGCAGATCTCGTGCATGTCCGCCCAACTTCGTGAGCTTTTTTTTTTCTTTTTTTTTCACATCGAAAGTGTCATTTTCAATCGTAAGAAAAAATTACATCGCGAATAAAATCGAAATCGAAAATCGCCCAGCCTAATACAATGTGCTTTTAAATGAAGGACATAACATCATGTTTTGATAACATTAGTCGACAAATTGGCCACCTAAATCCCTGGATTTCAAAATTATACAAATGTTTATGAAATCGGACCCTTGAATCCAATCTTCCTCAGTTTTTTCTCACGTGTTCAGATTTATATTACTTACTTTATTAAATTACATTGAGGCTTACACCAAAATGTGAAAAAAATGGGTGATCAAAGGACAAAATGTACGGATATAAATTTTTAAAATGACAATTCATGATATAAATTAACCTCTATAAATTTTATTCTTAATCTGGTTAGTTCAGAAAGATGTTATATACGATATAAATGCTTCAAATCATCTGTGTTCGTAGAATCGTATAAATAATTTCTTTTTGTTATAAAAATATATTGGTGTAAAATAAATAACGTTTTTTTCCGTTCCAGATAATACACGTTACATATTATTTACAACTTAAAGGTCTACTTTTACTACCTTGGTTAACCATAGAAATTATAATCTATTGGTCTACCACAATTAGATAAAAAGTGAAAGTTGTATTAGTTAGTAGATAACTAATGTTGCGATATTTTGAGGAATCATAAAATATATTTTCATGGATCTACCTATAGCGTTAAAGTAAAGTAGCGCATGCATAACATAAAATTCTTCCTTTTTTCCCCAAAATAATTGGCCAAAATTTTTAGTCCTTCTTTAGTCCGTAAGGGCGCTTTATGCTAGAGCTCTTTGAATATAATACATCCTTTTATTATTTATATTTGGAGACGTTTTTTATTTGTATGATTTGATATATTTCAAATCAGGTCTGTATACAGACCTTGTTCAAATCACAAATTAATCCCTTTTAAACCGTTTTAAATAGGATTGTGACGTAATTTCAGGGACAACGACATCTAACGTTAAAGGAATAACCAAAATTGGCCAATTTTTTTCTGTTTACTTTTTCCCTGCATGCGCTTTAAAACGCTTTAGATCTACCATCATGATCTATGATACGCTTTTATTCTCCATGTTTAAATCGAAGAGAAAAAGTATATAATTTGGGCCCCAGGAACGTACTCTGCATGCATAGACCTTTCAAAATGAGTCCAAATGAGATTTTAAAATTATAATTATAATTAGCGGGTATATCATGATGTAACTCATTTTCATTGGTTCCGCCTGAAGTAGCCATGCGGCAGGCATTCTAGGAATCTAAAACTTAAGAACGGATCCTTTTCGATTTTTTAAGCATTGGAGAACAGTAACTTGAATTGATTGTTTGCTATGAAAATGGTGGGATTTGAGCTCTACTCCTAACCTTCCTCACCAAAAATATTGCTAGTTTTGTTTGTGTGAATCATACGGAATAAATGAATACTGCTTCTTTTCCATTTGTAACTCACTATTTTCTATGGTGTTTTATAGTTTATTTTTGTATGTGACTCCTATAACCTTTATTTATTTTACATTATTTTCCTTAGACTCTACTCTTGCTGAGATTATGCTTTGTTATCCCATCGTTGGTCATTATATACTATTTACATATCAGGACTACCTATTGATATTTTTGTACATGGGTACTATCGGCAGTGGACTTCTCCTACTGATACTTATCAATTTTTATTCTTATAAAATATTCGAATACAGCAACACTCATTACATGAGTAGTACCATTATTTATCAAAACACATATGGGGTCAAGGTTGCGTAGTAAAAATAAAGTTCAAATGCAAAGTTACCGCCGAAAAAAGAAAGGAAAGAAGGAAGAAAGGGCTTCCATCGTTTTTTGGTGCCATCTATCGGCTGTAAATATAAAGAGAGAGAGAGAGAGAGAAAAAAGTATCATTTGAATCTACGTAACAATGGATGTTGAAGTTTACACCTATGATAAATTAATATGCATTTGATACATATTTAAGAGAGTTGAGACTTCCATTCTCTTGGAGGAAGATAATATTTTATCCATCGCCAAGATTAAGGACGAGAAAAGATTCACTGCTCAACTCCAGATTTCGGCGAGATGCTTGTTTTTTTTACACACCTTGTAAAGATTGTGGACAAGTGCTTAATACAGTTGTTCATGTTTTACCCAATTGTCCGATGCTCACTTCATAAGGAGTTTGTAAGAATAAACGTGAAAGGATTTAACGGTAAAATAATCACGGCAGTACTTTTGTTCGGACTGTCAATTAATCTACAAAGGGCACCATCAAAAACTCGAACTCTGGACATAAGTTTGTTCCAGCAATCGTAGTTATCTGGCTAAAAAGAGGACTGATCATGAAATTATCAAAAACGAAGACATCAAGGCAATTATAATTTCTAAGGCAGCACGTTCTCAATTAGAATTCCTGTTACTGACAACATTCCTGGAAGTATGTGGGAGATCTGGTGCGTTTTTACCCCTCCAGTTCCAATGGAATCTACAATTCTTCAGCGAATTTTACGGATTTACATTTTTTAACAAAACACCAATGTGAACTCTCTCTCTATAAAATATCATGTATTGTTCACTGAAATTTTTTTTTATTTACTATATCTACTTGTTTTAACCATATTGTGGAATTAAGGTTTTTAGATATGTTCTGTTATATATATAGGTGTGACTTTAGATTAGAAATCTAATTTAACTAAAATGTTATTTTATATATTGTTATATGTAATATCTCTATCTCAATAAAGTCTTTTAAGAAATGCATAATACATGAAATAAGGAGTTTAGGACTAGCAACCTCCAGACAATCACCCCCTGGCTTTACCTCCTGGCCATTTACTCCTCGTAACTATTATTTTTATCTCTTAAAGTCCACTTATGAATTTAATTATGTTTATTTTTTGACAAAATTGCATTAGTTTTTAAAACCTATGTTCCTAATATCGGTCATATGTTTTATATAATCGATATTAGGAACATATTTTTCATACGCTAATGCAAACAAAACATATTGACTTCATAAGTGGACTTTAAGGATAATAAATATTAGTAACGGGAGGTGAGAGGAAGGGGTTTAAAGCCTGGGGGGTGATTGTCTGGAGTGGGTGGTTGGGTGGTAGTGTTGTCCATCGGGCGCGATTTTTGAGCCCGAGCCGCCCCGAAAAACTAAATAATTGAGCCCGAGCCCGCCCGAGCCCGATTAGTTTGATATCTGGCCGACTTGCGCCCGCCCGGCCATTGGGAAATATATTTATGGCAGAAAGAAGTTCAATTCAACAGACCCAGAAAAAGTGAGGACGTTTTTTTAGAAAGAAGTTTTGAGGTGTGATGTTTTTTTTTTTTAGAAAAGAATTTCCAAAAAACAAAAAGTGATGACGTTTTTTTTTAGAAAGAATTTCAAAAAAAGTGATGACGTTTTTTATTTCCAAAAAAATGATGACGTTTTTTAGAAAAAATTTTCCAAAAGTGATGACGTTTGGAAAGACTTTTTATTTGAAGATATTTAATTAAATTTAAAAAAGCCCGCCCGCATAGCCCGCCCGACTTTCATATTTTTTGCGCCCGACCCGGCCCGTCGGGCGGGCGGGCGGGCATGCCCGCCCGATGACAACACTAGTGGGTGGTAGTTGTAACGAAAATTAATAAAGAAAGACCATTTAAAATTTGTTTTCTTAATTGATATATTTAAACTAAATATAGTTATGATGAATGTGAGGACAATCGAGGCGAATGGATTGTTTTTAATGATCAGTCTAAGCCTTATCGAACCATAACGGTTATTTTCTGTGAAGGCATACAACCTAAGTCTAACAGGATTTATGTCATAAACACCAATAAATAGCACTCCCAAAAGGATAGAAGCCCTTTTCTTTCTATTTTTTTTACGGTGGTAGCTTTGTAATTTGACATTATTTTTTTATTTTATGCAACCTCGACTCAGGTGTGTTTTGTATGCAGTGGCTTGGAAAGCGTTATCAAGTCTTGTATATACTGACACCGCCTTCCATCAGTAGATATCGATACTCAATGGATAGAGTTCGATTAAAATAATCGATACTACCGAAGCTCTCACAATTTATAGAACTAGGTCTCAATCAGAACTATGTTTCTCGTAGTTCTGTCCGAAAATAAGTATATACCATACTATAGGGATCTAAGGACTCTAGTTAAATCTTACCATCCTAAATATCATGAAAGTATGCAAATGAAGGGAAAATAACACTACTTCTAAACCTTTAATATCTAGTTCAGAGGATTTTTTAGTCCGAAGAAATATGTTGTCAACTGTAGTTAAGATATGAACAAAACTCTTGCTAATTTATTTTTTTTCGTCATACTTTTACTATTTTAATTACCATAGAATCTACAATCTATGAAAACTATCAATCTATTAATAATTTAATTTTAATGACATACAGAAAAATGGCTTGAGCGAAAAAATTAATTTAGTCCACATTTAGTTTTTTCGTGCGTATCCTTCGGTTGATTCTTCTCATTAAAAAAGCTTCTAGGATCCCTTCGAGTGGTTTTTTCTTCAAAGAAGGTACTTACGGATTCAGGGAAACCTGCAGGAATGAAAGAAGCGCAGAAGTAACAGACGGATAAAAATTTGCAGCTGTATCTAACTGACATATCATGATTTTCCAATCAACTATAGATCTTCAATATTCTTCAACGGACTAAAGAGAATATATATATTAATTCGTCAAAAGCAACCAGCAGTTGTAAAAATATACTATAAAATTAACTCAAATATTTAGCTTTCGTCTCTTTTTTATTACAACCTTGATAGCACTCAGGCTCTTGAGTCATAAGACAATCAAGCTCTCTACTTCTTGATATCTCAACCTTTTCAATAGATAAAATCCTGAGCTGCGACTACCGAATGTAAATCGTTATTTAGGACTGAAGTGTATCCTGTTGTGAAGAAGTTGAACTTGGCAAAATAAATAATCATCTCCGGAGCTGAAGCGCATTTAAATATACAGGTAAGGAATAATTTGTTTGCTATTGCCTTCCATTTCCTTCAAAATTCAAGGCATATATGATTTATCTAAAAATACATTTATTAAATTTCAATTATCCTAAAAAGTTATCACAAATATTGTACTACATTGTCTTTTGTTATAAATTGTCCGATACTAATGCGTATGAGAAATCACAGAGCAATACATAAATAATATCTCTTTCTTTCTTATCATCTACCGCACCGATCGATATTCGGTAGATATATAATAAAATATACCGAATAGGCGGTACCGTTACCGAATTCCAGCTCTGATAAAATCCTATTGAAGTCCTGTCCAGACCCGTAGATAGAAGTGAGTTAGTCATAAGATATGTACAAGTGGGCACAAATATATGTCCTAGTTGATTCTCTATTCACGCAACAGTCCTGGTTCAAATACCACTCGAGGAAAATGATAATTTTTGATCCAATTGTGAGTCAAAACTACCCTTGTTGTGGGTGCACTTGATCTGTTAGACTCCATTTTATGGCCAAGCACTCTTGTCAGACCCAGGCTCCACATAGTTGCCAGGAAAAGTAGGATGGGGGGGGGGGGGGGGGGTGTAAAGCCATTTTGTAGAGGACCATATGGATATAATACATATACCTATATTAGGCTGGGCGATATGAGAAAAGTTAGATTTCGATTTTTTCCCCCAAAAATTTTCGATTTCGATTTATATCACGATATGAACAAAAACACTATTTTTATTATTTTTTTTATTATTTTCTGGTCAAAAAACCGCATTACATAACAAAAATTGCTCAACAGACATTCAGGTTTCACAGAACAAAAACAAATGGTTGTACATCTTTTGTCAAACTAGACCCTAGCAGGTCATTAAAAACAAAACAAACAAAAAATAACCATAACCTATTATATACCTTTAGTGAAAATTGTAGCAGCTTTCAAAAACAGAACAAAAAAGTGCATTTAACTTGTGCTGCTATGAAAAAAAAGTAGTGCAATAAGTAGTAGTGCTCACAAGTTGGCGAGCGAGGAAGACGAGCTTATGTACTGCTGCCGCCCAACTTCGTGAGCTTTTTTTTTTTTTTTTTTAACATCGGACGTGTCATTTTCAATCGTAGAAAAAAATTACATCGCGAATAATCGAAATCGAAAAATAGCCCAGCCCTAACCTATATATCAGACTAGTTTACATCCGCGAAATTGTCGTTCGTCTCCGTTTACGTTCACCAAGTTATCGTTCGTCGTTCATTTTAAGATTGAATAGTTCGTCGTTCGTTTGTCGTTCGTCATTCTGAATATAAGTGACGACGTTTATTTCCCATCACAAAGGATTTAACACTAAAAGACGGTGAACTCAATTTGACTGTTTTTTTCGACTTTAGAAGCTAATACGAGCTAAATGTCATTCTGGTATAAATTGTCATAACTCTTCACTGAGTGAAAATTTTTTATAGATATTGATAAAGGGGTAGCACATGCACCCCTTTGTGTGGTCGTGGTCTTTTGCTGTTGTATGTATTTGCTTTT
>CP045907.1:11856387-11878158 GCA_013387185.1 Caligus rogercresseyi
GGCGATTTTTAACAGACGTTTGTTCTGAAATGGATTCAGCTAACACAATATTTATATTTGGATTTTTTAAATATGATAAATACAGTGAGCTGAGGACTATCAACGAGCTAAAAATAAGTCTGTAAATATTACATACTAAAGTAAAGAAGAGTTCTAGTTGTTGAGCTAGCTCTGACATTCTTAGTAGTGTGTAGTCTCTACGGAGTCATGGGCACAGAGTCAACATAAATATTTATCAATAGTATCTTTTTTTAAAGTATCACTTTTAATATCCTATTCAATGATGCATTAAGATGTTCCTAGTTATCACAAAAAATCACCATTAAACATAATACTCCCTTATTTGCCACCCTCCATTTTCTGTCGTTTTTTCTACGTCTTATCGCTATGGATCTATTTATCGTCATATTTACAAAAAACAACAGGATTCACTCTAGCTCTGAATATTACTTATATCATTTTTTCTAATATTATTTTCTATGTCAAAGATAGAATATATATTTTTATCCCGATTAAACCAAAACACATATTCATTTTTTGCCCAGAGTTTGACTATTGGCTTCAAGAAAGAATATATTAGCAGGTCTCTTCCAAGATACTCCATTGCATTCAGCCAGATTGTTTAAAAAGGTATTGCTGCTCTTTAGAGCAATCATATTCTAGAAATAGTCTCCAGTGACGTCATTACGTATAATATGCATATATCTTAATAGCATTAGCTGTGGCCCGATGCTTGAAATTGTAAAATTCCCGACTGACTTCAGCATCTTCTATGCCCTTTTTGTTTATCAGTCTAGCCATACAAATAGTTTATAGCCGTTTGATATTTTATTCATTGCTCTACAAAAAATGTTTTTATTTATTAATAAACTGTTTGATTTTTGATCTTCTCTTCTAACAAAACGCATATTGGGGTCTATACTTGCACCAGTATGGCGTCCGGATCCTCCCGGCTCACTTTCGACCCGGGTCGTGACCGACTCCCTATGAACTCATTACCTTGCGCCCCTGGGATCCCTGTCTTCTGGCCTAACTACCTGTTGAAGCGAAAGTTCATGCAAGCATTTTGAAATCAGTTTTTAACGATATTGAGAAGTTATTATTATTATTATGCTATTGCTTCTATTTATTCTTTTTTGTTGCTATTATTATTATTTGACTTGACCCCTGCCTGACCTCTCCAAGTCGTCCTTGGGGTCAACGAACACAAAACACCCACAAACGCAGATTTTCGTTTTCGTTTTTTTTTTTCCAAATTATTCAATATATTTTTTTAGTGAAAATAATAATAATTATATTTTAAGGATAGACGGCTACTACTGATGATATCTTTGGGTCAGTTTCTTCTGTTTCCCTCTCTCCTCTCTCTCTTTTGTGTGTGTGTCTAGGTGTGTGTGTGGCCTTCTCTCACATGTGTAGGAAGGAAGAATGACAAATTAGGCGACGCAGCGCAAAAAATAATCAGGAGAAAAACAACAAAAGTCATCAAGGGGGAAAAAAGCAAAAGGTTTCATCGTCTTAACCCTTAATTAAGATTTATGTTTCCTTAAAAACACACACACACACACTCTGCATCATTGCAGAAACTGTAGTTTATAATTGTGTCGCTTATGAACATACTTCAAACACACACATATACATATATTTTCTCCCTCCTGAGTTCGTTTTTTAGAACTTTTTACATTCACTTTTCGGTGTGTTTTTAGGGGGTGCCAGGTAAAAATGAACCATTTTCAATGGATCATAATGATTGAAAATCACTTTTAAATATGATTTTTTCCTCTAAAGAAACATAAATGTACAGTGTAAGTATTCGAAGCTGCATTTAATGAATAAACTAACAAATATGGAGACTTAGAAAAGGTTCGGGGGTATTGATAGGGGGAGGTAAGGTAATAAGTACCCCTCGCGGGGTTTTTGGCGGTATCCCTAAGAATAGTTGAGAGTAACATTTGTACAATTAGACAGTGATGCTATCTTTCGATCATTGTATGAGCAATAATTATTATATAAATATAATATATATATATATATTATATATATATATAATATAATTGTCACATTTCAATATAGGATTTCGTTGCTTGTCCTTTTTTAACTTATATGTATGGTTGAGTATTATTCAGTAGATTGCTTCTGCAATCTATAGAATTCTGGGCTCAAGTTTGTCCAAAGGGGGGGTTTAGTTTTTTGTTATAATCCTATATATCCATAGTAGTCATTATTTCTTTGACAGCATTGAATTGTATTACATATCTAAAGGAATGTTTGACAAATTACATGTGGTTCCGGGGCTGCAGTCAGAGAGTCGGAGCGTCAATCCCTCTATATCAATGATTCGCATGGGAAACCAAGCCTCCTACGCTATCATACCCCCCATGCCTACGGTCCTCAAGATATATAATAAGGGAATGTAACTGGCCACTCTGAACAGAAGGCTTATAGACGAAGAAGTAACAAAAAGTGGACTTTCCGACGGACCTGAATGATTACAATTATTTTATACGGTTTTCTAAAGAAATGTGTTCAGAAAAAGATAAAATGTCACTGTGTATCAAACAATATATATTTGCATTGTCCTTATGTTTTTTCTTCTCTTCTATAAACTATATATATTGGCAAACGGCAATACAACCAACTGACTATCTTTATGCTTTTGGCTATACTGGCAGCTTAGATAAAAAAGAATAAAAAACTATCTTTGGTAGTTAAGAAACTACGGAGAAGTAAATAAGTCATTTTTAAAACTTTTATCTAAATTGATAAGAAACATTTTTAGACTATAATGTATAAAAAAATTGAACTGTGTTCTTCATAGGTTTGAACTTTGTTGTACACTCGTTTATAACTAAGATGTACAATAATTTTGATCTATAAAGCACAATGATAACTTTAAAACAGTATCTACATACAATAATTTTTTTGGACAATTTAGAATAAATTTGAACCTACGCTAAGTATTTAAGCTTTGTGATGGACAATCATATAAAACTATAATGCCCAAAAGTTTAAGGAGCGTGATAGCCGTGTGCGTACAGGCGTGTTCAACTCTCAATGTTGAGGGCGGTGGTTTGAATACTCCCGAGAGGGATGGTCATCCTGGGTTCGAGTGACTAATTTTAATGCTATAATGCTTATTTATATCCTGTCGGATGCAATTCTATCGAACCATATAGGCAAAAAAATGTATTATGACGATAAATAAGTCTGACCTATAATATTCAATAATTTTGATCCATGATATGCAAGTTTTTTTAAATAAACCTACAAAAATTGCATTCCACGTCACGTGGATACCCATTTTGTGATGTCATACAAATGTCTAACTGGTGACTACAAGAGAGTCATTCTTTTTGCCGAGTTGTCCTAAAGCGTAAATTAAAGTAGCGCATGCATAACATAAATTCTTCCTTTTTCCCAAAAGGAATTGCCGAAAATTTTAGTTCTTCTTTAGTCCGTAAGGGGCGCTGATTTGATGCTAGAACTCTTTGAAAATAACAACAAAGTCCTTTTTATTAGTTAATTTTGCAATATGTGTAGTGATTTTGATATTTCAAATCATCAAACTTAATCCCTTTAAACCAGTTTTTAAATAGGATTGTGGTGGCGTAATTTCATGGACTAGCGACATCTAACGTTAAAGAAAATAACCAAAATTTTGGCCAAATTTTTTTGTTTACTTTTCCTTGCATGCGCTACTTTCCTTTAGCGCTTTAGGTTGTCCTAACCTGCCTGCGTTCTTAGGCAAACCAAGAACATCAACTGTCCTCTAATGAATGACACTCAGCACACTGAGGAGGGTGAGAATTCTTTTCATTATTATCAGTATATTAGAATGGCTTCTCTTTATCCCCCTTGAATAACAATAAAAAGAAGAAAGAAAAAACATTCTTCCTCAGATTAATATCACCAAAATAAATAATAATAATAATAACAAGTTTTCCTGAAGCAACAACCATTCATAATGAACTGCTACCTTCTTCTTCTTCTTTTTTCCCTCGTCATTCATTTCTTCTTCTTCTTCTTTTAGTATTATATTCTCTCACTACTCTTGAGAAAAAGACTTATTAAAAAAGGGAAACTCAGCTTTTTCTATTATTATTATTGTAACTCGTTAAAAAAAGCCCAAAGTCGCTGAATCAAAGGAAAAGTAAAGAGGAATTGAAATGCACCTGAAGGGATGCATATTTTATTTATATATATTGGGATTTAATATGTATTTTACCCTTTTCATTCGAATTATATCCTAAAAAATCCTCAATGACATATCATTACATAAACGCCTGAAATACATTTGTATAAAGCTTTATTTCTTGCGACATGCATTCTTGAAACAACTGCCATGTTGCTAATATAGATAAAATGACAGAGGTATCGTTGCATGATGAACTTCTTCGTACGTCTAATGTATCATATTGTCTCGTTATAATTAAAATAATACATTTTTTATATTGAGTCCTTTATAAAAAGCTTTAAATTTAGGTGGATAAAAATTGAAATAATCCTTCCACAGATCAGAGAGAGATTATATATATATATATATATATATATATATATATATCAGGAAACGACCGGGACACTTTTTTACGCCGGGACCCGGGCTGGGCCAAAACTGGGCGGGACTTCAGTATATTTTCGTTCCTTCTTTATTTTTTTTAGTAAAGAGATTCACAAAAAAAAGTGACGATGTTTTTTTTCAGAAAAAAATTTCCTACAAAAAAATTCCGGAAAAAAGTGACAAGTTTTTTTAAAGAAAAGAATTTTCTAAAAAAGTCCCGGCCCGGTGATTTTTTAGATACCGGGCCGGGACACTCAAAAACAGCGGGACACGGGCCGGGTACCCGGTCGTTTCCTGATATAATATATATATATAAATATATTATATATATATATATATTTATTATGAATACTTGCTCGCTTCTCCAAAAAAATAAAATCATTTCTACCTTTGATTGTACCAGAGGGAACACGCTATTAAAGCCATTTCTCTGGTGACGGTATCATATTCCTTTTCACCACTTTTATGGCTTAAATTAAAGTTTAAAAAAATAAATTGATTAATTGATCCATTGTGGGCTAAAATATATTTTGTGCCGGAATATTTAACATATTTGATTAAAAAGGAATGAACACCATAATTTTACCACCCTCAAAAATCTGTTCAATTAATTAAACGAAGTGTTTATGGGAAGGAAAATATTACTGTTGACGCTTTGGGGGAGTCGAGGTGTTTTAAAGAGAAAATACGCAGATTTAAATTACATTAAAGGGTGTTAACGTAAACTTAACATTCGATAAGTAAGTATTTAAGGACTGAGGGTCACAAAATAAAGAAATTTTTAGGGACAATAATTAATAATTCTATATAAAATTTAAAGTACACTTATATTTGCTTTTAAAAATAAATGACAAATTTCATAAATCATCAAAAGCTACGATTTCTAAAAATATATATCATGGAGCAAAGTATAAGAAATATAATTTTACTAGTAAAAAAAAGCTTCTAATTTTTTTTATCTCCTGATAAGACATAACAATACAAAGAAATGAGGAAAGTAAAATGCTTGTTATTTTTTTGCCTTTTATCTGGAATGGTTTGTTGTATTATAAAATATGTAAAATAGACGAGAGTAATAATTTCAAACTATATTTTTTTCCACAATAATAGTCTTTATCACACATTAAAGCTAGTTGTCATTATTAAATATATCATATATGTAATATATATATATATACCATATATATATATATATATATGTATATATTCAAACTAATATTAGTTCTTATCAAACATCAATATTAGTCTTATATAATATTTTATATATATATGTATGTCATATATTACTATATATATATATATATATATATATATATATTATATATATATACTATATATATATATATATATATGTATATATATATATACAAGATAATACAATAATACAATACAATAGCAAGGGTCTTATACTCAAATAGGAACACTCCTTGAAAATACATACATTTAATAAGAGGCAATAATATTTTTTTTGAGTCGTTTGTGTTAGCAGAGTGTTGAGAGGTATATATTTCTTATTATTAATAATTATACCTCAAAAAACCCTTGTACTAACATACTTCATGTTAAAATAGATAATTTCAGCTACATAAATCTGTGCATATTTTTAAAACCGGCACAATCCTGAAGTAGAATGAATAAAATACATGGGGGTTAAAGTGGTTTTGTGTTGATATAACGACTAAGTGACTCGTGTATACCATTCAGTCTTTCGACCAAATACTCAATTATACTCAGATCCTTTACTCAAAAACAAAAACAAAAAACATGCAGATAATCAATTATTTTTGTGTTACAGCAAAGTTCTTTGGAATTTAGTTTATCCTTCAAAATGCATAGGTCCCAAGCTAATTATTATTTATATAAATCTATTCCATCCCTATGTCAAGGCAGACATGTATGTGAAGTTATTAATATTAAACAGATATGGAAAAATGAAAAGAACACCCTGGATCACACTGGTAAAAGTGTCCGGGATTTTCATTTAGCCAAGTAAAAGCAACCGAGCATCACGGCGGAATATAAGAAAAGAGTGTTGTTAGTACTTTTATGTAATTTTGTATTTTTTTTCATATTCTTGATAAATAAAGTTATGAAAATGAATAAATTATACATAATTGTATAAATTAATGGTATTTGCTTCACAGAGAATCTTTTGCAATCGACTTGAAATATAGATATATCCAATACAACAACATAGAGAGGATATATTTTTCATGCTCAAGGATCAAAACAGTGAATATCTAAGCACCCAAAACCATTCAAATAGTTTAATATTTGGTGTAATTATAGGTTAACAAGTGAATATAAAGACTATAATATCATTGACCTATAATCACTTGTATTTATTTTGATCCCTTCAACTTCTTATCATCACGTCAATCATCCAAGCTTCTGTATTTTCCTTCTTAGTAGGTCTCTATAGATGTTTATCTCTATGCTCGAAAGGTTTGTGGATGACCAATAGATCATGATAGATTATTATGTATGTCATAAAGTAAGAAGATCATCATACAAATTAACAATTCATTCTAATTCCGACCTCTTTGGGCATTCAAAAAACAATTCCTCCTGAAAAAGTCCGGGACTAAAGCAACAAAATAGAGATCGTCAACATTAAATATATCTTATATAATAATTAAATATTTAAGTCTTCTTCCACGTAGGAGTAACTTTAACACGTACAGTCCATAAGAATTCCGGCCTCTCCTAAACAAATATTCCCCCGAAAAAAGTCCAGGACTTTTTTAAATACAATATTTTTTCGTCAAATACTAAATACAACAATTCTCTCTTTCCCCCCCGTATTTATAGCCAACATAATATCAATAGTAATAATACTTTAAACCCTACATATATATATATATATATATATATAGGAGCCGGTATAGTATATATAAAAACGTCCTAAAAAACATATAACTGAAGAGCGAGAGAGAGAGAGAAACCATGTTTGTACCCTGTGTTCATATCATAGACCTGTGGTTCCCTCTCTCTAAGACACAGGGTGCATTTTAACAAGCACAGATTTTTTTGATACACATATTTTCTATGAAAAGGGAGTGTTGTGTGTGTGTGTGTATGTATGTATGTACAAAATAAGAATAATAATGGCGGCTGAAGAAGAAGAAGAATAAAAAAGAAATAAAAAAATGATTTTTTTCTCTTTCTTTTTCTATACTTGTTATTTACCCAGCTTGATTCCACCCGGACGGTAGTGGTGAAGGTGAAGGGAGGTTGTTAGTCCAATTATTATTATTATTATTATTCGAGATGGAGTATATATATATGTATACATATACACACACATTATTATAACATATATGTACATAATTTAAATAGTAGTTGTGTATACAGAAGATGATTAGAGTAATATGGGTTCTACGGAGTCGTTCATATATAGGTTCTACGCACCAAAAAGGACTTGTTGAAGCTCTCATGTGGACACTCCATGAATGATAGATTTACTATTTAAAATAAAAGGAGAGCCAAATGACCCCCCCCCCCCCCCCCCCCAACTCGGATGGCTTAGATCAAGGGCCTTTTGTTTATATCATGCAGAGACCTAAGGCATATATACCTCGTATCACCTGTGAAGAGTTGTTTTTAAAGAATGTATCAATGACGTCATGGATTCCCGCCTTTTTTATACTCATTATAAGCTGTACAAATTTAAAGTCGATAAAATAGCAGAAGATCAATTTATTTTAGTATATGTTATTGTAATGTATTTATCCTTGTATTCCTTAGCTGGAAGCAAGGAGACTGGATTTTCTTCAGCATGTAAAGTATTTTAAGGTGATTGTATAGTCTTGATACTTGAAAGACCAATAAACAATGATATAATAAATACTGCATATAAGATTTTATTCAAGTTTATTATGATCCTAATAACTTTATAACCATAAACTGATCCTTGTTTAATTTTTTTGAATAAAATATCCTGATTGGAACATGAATGCTTGTTCAAAACGTGGCATTCTGTCATCTGTATAGAGTTCCTGTACGATAGATGAACGAATGTATGCAAAAAATACAAAAAGCTGTTTATGATCCTTATATTAACCACCACACTAAAAAATTGGAAATTAAAGGTGAGGTCCGTTTAAATTATTATCAATATTTACCTCCGCCGAAGGAGGTATTGTTTTCACTGGTGTTGGTTTGTTTGGTTTGTTTGTCAGCAGGATAACTCAAAAAGTACGGAACGGATTCGGATGAAACTTTGTGGAGTTGTTGGAAATGCCAAAAGGAACAAGTGATTAAATTTTGGCATCTCTGAGTGCGGAATTAAGATGCAAAATGAGCTAAATACTAATAAATATTTCAAGTTAGCCTACTCTGCCAATAGATGTCGCTGTGCTGTGAAATTGGGTACCGGGAGCGTCTTCCTCTCGGAATTCCGTCGAGGGGAACCCTCCCCGTCCCTTTACGCCGCCCCAGTCGTGAAAAATCCGCCTCGGAAGGCTCATAAGGACCCCGTGACGGCGGAGGTTTGCACTCTCTGAGTGTATATATGCTTCTAGTTTACGACTGAATTTAAGGCATAAAAGTCCAACACGGAGCTGCATTCTAGGATCTATTTGGTTCTTTTAATACCATTTGACGAATTTTAATATCCATTGATAATATTGTTATTATGTGGGAATAGTAATTTTTTAAATAACCATTTGAATACTTCTAAATATGTCATAACGCTTGTCATTATAAGGTTCACAATTTTTTTAAAGAAATAAAAGTCATAAAGAAAGCATGCTTACGCATCGAGTGAATCAATCAGAGAAAAAATATGGAACTCCTAAACGATTTATATCCAATGTCATATATAATAGTCAGTATGCATTAGTGCTTTTTATATCCAAATGAATGCAATTATGTATAACCTATTGTCATAAGAAATAATCATGTTTCAAAATATGAACAACCAATGAGCAAATATAGGCATGTTTTTTTTCTATGTAAAAACACATTTCTACTCCTACGTAGTTAGAGAAGAGATAAGAGACATACAAAATTGTTATCCTATATGCTCACTAGTTAGAGATAAGACGTGTCAGAATATAATTGGTGAGGCTTGATAAACCATACAACTATAGCAAGAAAAAATAGGTAATAAAGACATAAAGAAAATGCAGTCTTGGTCTCAAAGATATATATATATATATATAATATATATATGATATATATATATATATATATATATATATATATATATATCATATATATATCAGGGAATGACAGGGACACTTTTTTTCGCCGGGACCCGGGCTGGGACTTACATTTTCAAGCCAGGCCGAGACTTTAATATATTCGTTCCTTCGTCATTCTGAATGTGACGACGTTTTTTAGAAAATATTTTTTTAATTTAAAAACTATTTGTAAAAAAATGATGACGGTTTTTAATTATTTTTAAAAATACTATAAATTATTTTCTAAAATAACGTCGTCACTTTCAGAATGACGAACGAACGAAAATATTAAAGTCCCGGCCCGGTGATTTTTAGACACCGGGCCGAGACGTACAAAACAGCCGGGACCCAGGCCGGGCCGGGTACCCGGTCTTTTCCTGATATATATATATATATATACTGTACTATCACAAAAAAATGTTACTATGGAATTTCCATTATTAAAAAGGGTTAAGTATCAACTATTAAATGTTCTCCTTCAATATCTAACATCATTATGAAAAATATCATTTTTTATTTAAAAAAATAAAATTTAAAGGACTTTTACTATCTTCATCATCTAAATATTGAAATGCATCTTTGAATGAAGTAGTGCTCCAAAATATCAAATATCAAAATGCCTATTTCTAAACGGGTCATACGTAATCATGATTGTGTCTTCGGGTATCTTGATTTTACCAGACTTATATTGCAACCATTTCATACAATACCTAAACTAGAACCAAAATAACAAGAGTGTCTCATTTTGGAGGTTTGTAATCATCATAAATCAATAAAAATCATGTATTTTTAAGTATAAACACAGTGATCAAATGCACAGCTTTGATAAATATAATCTTCTGTTTTCTTTATACAAATTAAAAGGTTTAAATCAACAATAATATTGCGGAACCAGACACAGGAATTGCTGTACACAGGAAATGATGTCAAACTCTGTTTTGCTCTTGCTGAAAGTCAATAAACAAAAAAACACAATATATCATAAATCTCACACATCTTCATTATTTGAAATGAATTCGTTAATTAAAGAAACAATAGATCAGCTTAAAACATTTATTGCTCCTCCGTAAAAGGAATGAAAAAGTGTAAACAAATGTTTAAATAAAAGCAAAGACATAATAAAATCATTTCAAAATAAATAAAACTGTCAATTTAATGATTTTTGAATGGGTTTATTATCTAACAATTACGAGGAGAACTTGATTTATTTCATTACTTTAGACATTGGGATATGTTGATCGTTATTGGTCTTGTTAGACCACTTTTGAAATGTCAGAGTACAGCCTTGGCAGTAACAAGGGCTGTAAATTGTTGGTCTACGAATTTTGATCTTTGACCTAAATTATGGTCTTGAAACGACATATTAAATTCGCATTACGCTTTTGTTATATTTCCTTGTATATTATATTTGCAATATATATATTCCAATCACCATTATATACTCAGTATTGTGTCTTTAAAGCTATTGCTGAATTAAATTACGTCATTAATTCCACTTCAATCATGAGAGTCTTGATCATATAGAGAGAAATGTTTATTACTCTTGACCTCAAGACAGCCAGTTGGCTTTGTTTGTACCTCTCAAACGGTATATGTTTTTAGTCCCTGGTTCTAAGCTTATCCATGAACCAAAGTCATGAACAATCGTCTGGTTCAATCCTTTCTTTTCCGATCTGATTGACTATTCTGAAGATACAATACTATATTTAGATTATAAACTTTAGCTCTGTAAAAGTTATTGAGCTTGTTAATCACCTGCTTCGTGCTGAAAGAAGTGAATGAATTGAGCAAGCTATGATTGGGATATCATTTATTATATTGTTCTAAAGACAGAATATCAAGATGATTAAATTTGAGATATAGGATTTCTAACTATGGTTTCAAATTGTCTAGGATATGATAAACCATAGTCGAAAGCACTTACAAAATAGCTTTTTCGTCTGATTTTGAACGTTTTCGATTACGTAATATATTTAATTTTTTTGGACCTGTAGATGGATTTAAGTGTTTTATGATATAATATATTCTAACGAATAAAGTCCAATTTTTAGTGGTTCCACTACTGTAACGTCGTCTATGATGCTTTGGATAGTCGGACTCCATACGAAAAATATTTATATGCTGAATGAATTAATAATTAATATAAAGTCGTACAGCTGCATCCATATTTTTGGGTCTGACACCCATAAAACTACCAGTTAAGTTCAGGCGTGTTCAACTCTCAATTTTGGGGGCGGCAAATCCCGAGAGGAGATGGTCAATTTTGGTCTACCTTATTGGTAAGAGTATACTAGGTTTGATACGCTATTTTAATGCTATAATGCTTATTTATATCCAGTCGGATGTAATTTTATCGAACCAAAAAAGGGAGTGTGATAGCCGTGCGTGCTAAGGCGTGTTCAACTCTCAATGTTGGGGGCGCAGGTTCGAATACTCCCGATAGGGGATGGTCGGTCTACCTCATTGATAAGGGTATCCTAGGTTCGAGTGACTAATTTTAATGCTAGTATGCATATTTATATCCTGTCGGATGTGGTTCTATCGAACCATATAGGTAGGCAAAAAAGAATTACTTCCGAACAAAGATTCCTTCATCATCATCATATCATTTGTCCTGACACTCATTTTATTAGCATATTAATTTATATTGAACACGAATATGGGAAATAATAAAGGAATAGATAACTCAATCTAAACTCATAAAATAATATCAAGCATTTTATAAAAAATATGACAAATACTTATTAAGTACGACCAGTAAATAAAACATCATCACGTTATTACATACTTGAGCCAGGCTGCTGTTGATTCACTCATTTCATTTGTCACTTTTTATTAAGTATACTAATTTATTACATATATATATCACTTTACTCATGTTTTATAAATGTATATTCATGGAGTATCAAGTATAATAATCAATAATAATGTTTTTATATACATCAAATATTTAATTATGCTTCATAACTTTAAGTAAAACACAAAACATATTTTGTCCATATCTAGGATACTAAATGTCACTTTTCATTGAGAAGTCATTGGTGCAAATAATTACCCGTGTCCAGGTTTTAAAATCCATGACGAAAAGTGCAGAACGTTTATCTTCGGGAGAAACATTTCAAGACCTGAATTCCGTTCTCATATCAGCCGTAGCAGCTTTATGAAGATACAAGTCGGAGATTTGCGGTTGACATCCTTCCATACCTTCCCTCTTGCTCCGGAGAACCTCTCCCAATCGGAAGTTTTACTATGGCTCTACAAAAAAAGTTTAGTTTCAAATTGAATGACATCTTTTTATTTCTAACTTATAACCAGTTAAATTTAACTTTGTGATTGTTCTTTTATATGAGAGTTTTAACGTGTTGTATTGATTTTATTTAGTGTATAAATTTAAACCTTTCATATATATATATATATATATACATATATTAGGAAACGACCGGGTGACTTTTTTTCGCCGGACCCGGGCCGGGACTTAATTTTTTCAAGCCGGGCCAAAACCGGGCCGGGACTTCAGTATATTTTTGTTCCTTCGTCATTCTAAAAGTGACAATATTTTTTTTTAGAAAAAAAAAATCACAAAAAAGTGATGACGCTTTTATAGAAAAGAATTTCCAAAACAGTGACGACGTTTTTTTTAGAAAATAATTTCCTAAAAAAGTCCCGGCCTTGTGATTTTTAGACACCTGGCCAGGCCGGAACACTAAAAAACAGCCGGGACCCGTGCCGTGCCGTGTATCCAGCCGTTTCCTGATATATATATATATATATAATAAACTATTTGTCTCATGGCATGAGGATGGTAGCGTAAGAAACAATAGCACACCTCCCGGTCCAATTCATTCTGTATATTACAAGTTATATCAGATACCATGACCGAGTGTGTTTTATACCGCAATATAATTAATGACATAATTAATACGTATGTGATTTCGGGGTGAACTCATCATCCCTACACACATGCACACAAAGTGAGAGGACTCCAATTACCCCATCCCATAAAAACCCGTCATTCACTTCTTTTCTCTCGTTTTATTGTAAAAAATCCTTCTCTTGAATATGACACCTTTGGGGGTAAAACTCAGGGGATGATGTTTTTAATAATAATAATAACATGGAGTTCACGCGTGTCCATGGATTATTCAATCTTGCCTCTAATTAGTACAATGAAGGGTTGCTATGAATTGATTTTTTTATCTTCTTTGCTCTCCTCATATCATTATGTCAACATTATAAAACCGCCCATTTATAATCCTGATGTTTTTTATCAGGGATAAAAGAAGAAAGGAATATATATATATATATATATATATATATATATATATATATATATATATATTATATATATATATATATATAAGCACTTCTACAAACCCCTTGTCCGCCATTTTGGTGATAGTTAGTTATTATAAAATATATATTTACTATATTTCTAAGCTTCAATGTATGCATAATTTTATTAAAATGAAGCCTTCTCCAGATAAAGAGATAGTTGAATGACATAATAAACTTTTTGTCTTACACTGACCGCCATTTTGTCAAATAGTACATTAATGATGTATTATATTTACATATGTTTTAGTGAAGAACACATCAAATTTTAATTTTAATTAAAGCTTATACAAATTGGATACATTTTTGAAGTTTAATTTAATTTAAAAAGTTTGTGCAGATTTTTTTTTAAAACATCCACGACAAAATGATAACAGTTTTCTGTAATATATATATATATATATTACAAAATGATAACAATTTCTGTAATATACTATATAGGATGATAGCTTTGCAAATGTTATTTGCAGTTTTCTGTAATATCTATATATATAGGATGATAGTTTTGCAAATGTTATTTGCAGTTTTCTGTAATATATATACACACACACACATATATATATATAACAATTAACAGATGCTTATTGACAAATAAGGGCAACAAAACGATGAAGTAGACTTTCTTGGAATATAATTCATTTATGTGTAATGATTTCGAAAATCAACACTATTGATAGCTTATATTTTGGTCCCGACAATCCTAACCAGTGTTGGTCGAATATTACTTTGAAAGTAGTAGGTAATATACTACCTTTTACTGCGTAGTAATATTTTTTTAAATATTAGTTATTACTTCTCAAAAGTAATATACTACTTTATATTAGATATTACTTTTTTGAGCATTCCGAAACAATAGTAAGTAAAGGCAATTCAAACAGGATTTGTAGTAAAAATCTCACCAAACTAGTTTGCATTTTTATGTCCACTAGGTGACGTCACATAATACATTCACAGTTCATAAATTTTCATCAAAAATGCCTGTCGAATATTTTTATTCACGAAAGTAATATGTAACTAGGATATTATATATTAGTTATTACTTGAAAGTAATATCTAATATGTTTGTCCTCTCTCTTGTTAGTCGCAGTAATATAACTAAGTAATATATTACTCGCACGCGCGTTAGGGAACAACACTGGTCCTAACAAATGGTCATTCTTCATAAAGCATATCCTTTATACACTAAAAAAATGTGAATTAAAAAAATATTAAATGATCAATTATAATATTTAGTTATATGATCTTTCACCTTCAGTGCTACTGTGCATTTTGTCTCTCTATATATATCAAAATATGATTATTAATAATAAAATAATGCATGAGTTATCATGAGCGACTCATTCATCTTTTATTTAATTTTGGGTGGGAGAAATCATTTAAGAAAAAAAAAAATATTTTCATGACTAGTTTAAAAAACTCAATTTTTACTTAACAATAATTATTGAAGAATATATATATATATATATATATATTAAGCCTCGTTGATGGAGAGCTTGCAGGGACGAGGATGAAGGAGGAGCATTTTTGGCATTCCAAGAGTAGTTGTTGCTGCTGCTCTCGTCGTAGCCCAAGAAGGGAAATGGAAGCCATCTTTTTTGTAACCTAGTTTCTTTCTTCTCTTAATTCAATGACTTGGAATCGAGTGCGTGTGATTTAATGAGACTCTGTTTTATGTTTGTCTTCATTCAAATAACTACAAATTATATATTTGTAATGGGCGTCGTAGTTGTTAGACTTGTTTTTATTATTATTATCATTGCTCTTGTTGTTTTTCTTACACATAGCAAAAATAACAATGACTTAAGAAAACAGAGCAGTTCATAAATCTCAAGCAATTCCATTTATTCATCGAAAGATCTCTTTTGAGGCTTGGTATTCTTACAAATAACAAGTGATTACATTATGGCAGTCTTCGTATTATATTTTTTTTGCCTTTATGGTCAATATAATTACAGCTTCCGACTGGATATAAATAAGCATACTAGCATGTAAATTAGTATCTCGAATCTAGGATCTTATCAATGAGAGGGCCCGAAAATGACCATCCCTCTCGAGAGGATTCGAACCTACACCCCCAACATTGAGAGTTGAACACGCCTTAATGCACACGGCTACCGCACTCCTTTACGCAAATCACATATAAACATGTTTGCTCAGTGGGAATCCTTTTCCCCTCTTTTCTAGTCCTACACTCCAATATGACTGATTAATAATCAAAGTTTCTTTTCGGGATAAACTAAACTGTTACTTTTTATTTAGTGATTTTTTGCCTATATGGTTCGATAGAATTGCAGTATCAAATGCATATATATAGATTGTAGCATAAAACTAGTCACTCCGAAACTAGGATATTATCAATAAGGAGAACGACCATCCCCTCTATCGGGAGTATTCGAACTATCGCCCCAATATTGAGAGTTGAACAGCCTTAACGCAACGGCTAAGCACTCCCTAATTTATTTTTCTTGTTTTATAGTCAGACTGATCATCATCCATTATCGTCAGGATAAAATAAAACAAATCAACATTTATGTTTCCTGGACAAACAATTAATAATAATAATAATAATAATAAGAGATGTTGAGAGGGTATTCAATCGGACTGCAAAAATAAATAAGTTTAAAAGCTGAAGATGATGAAATACACATTCGTTTTTTCTTGAAGTATGAATTTGTATAATCACGAATCGATTGTCAATGGAAAGGGACACCTTGTGTACATTAGGATGGTATTTCATGTCTGAACAGAGGCATATATACACTCAGAGAGTGCAAACCTCCGCCGTCACGGGGTCCTTATGAGCCTTCCGAGGACGGATTTTTCACGACTGGGGCTGGTGTAGAGGGAGGGTTCCCAGTTGACGGAAATTCGAGAGGAAGACACTCCCGGCACCCGATTTCACAGCACCAGCGACATCTATTGGCAGACTAGGCTAACTGAAATATTATAGTATTAGCTCATTTTGCATCTTAATTCTGCACTCAGAGATGCCAAAATTAAATCGCTTGTTCCTTTTGGCACTTCCAACACCACAACAAAGTTTCATCCGAATCCGTTCAGTACTTTTGAGTTATCCTGCTGACAAACCCAACCAACAAACCAATGCCAGTGAAAACAATACACCTTCTGTAATTCATGTTCTATCCTCAACAGACAGCATTTGTCAGTTGGCGACCCGCATTTACCTTCTTTTCCTATTTCTTAAAGTGAGTGAAGATCTATTTATTGTATATGAATAGTAAAATACCAAAAAAAATATTCATTAGTACACTGAGTAGAGTGCTTTATTTATGAAAGGATATTAGGTTAAATTGAGACAGATGAATAAAAAGATGCATGAAATGCCATGGATTGAGGCCAATTCTCAAATACAATATGTGTTTTAAAAGATTAATATATGATATCTGAGTTGATGAGTAGTTTAATATTTATTCTCTTTAAGCCAATCACGTCTCATTAAGGTATCTTTTAGTATTTTTACATACAATACAAGTAGTTGCCTCTCTCTCTCTCTCTCTCTCTCTCTATCTATCTCTTTATCTATATATATATATATAATATATAATCAGACTGTTGACGTTCGCGAAAAGAATGTCATTCGTCGTTCACCAAAAGTTATCGTTCGTCGTTCATCGTTAATTTAAATGAATCGTTCGTCGTTCATCGTTCGTTTGTGTTTCGCCATTCTGAAAAAATTGACAACGTATTTAGAAAGAAAATTTCTGAAAAAAGTGATGACGTTTTTTTAGAAAGGAAATTTGTCCCATGAAAATTAAAAATCTTGGTCTTTTTTTTGGCTCCAAAAAACGAACGACGAACGATAAGGAATTTTCCTTATCGTTCGACGTTCGTCAAAACTTTGTCATTCGTCGTTCATCGTTCGTGAACGACAACAAAATAAACGATAAATCAACAAGTCTATATATATATATATATATATATACTATGCACCTCGTTTCTATTTGAGCTGACGTCTTGGGCCTTCACATGGCTTGTCCTTTGTCAAAGCAACACCTTGCTCTCTTTCTCACTCACTCACTTGGTTATCCGTCCCACCCCCCCTGATGACATCTGGCATTTGAGGAGCAAGAGATATCTTATCTATCTTCCTTCCGAGTGAAAAAAAGCTCGCTTCCAGTTGACAACCTAACTATTACAACACACATACATACATGGTTACAACAAGCCTAACCTATTCGATGGCTCTCTCTCTTGATTGCTATGGACTTCTCATCAGGTCCAATGACTAAGCATAAAAACCATCAAAATTTACTTTTTTTTGTTGTTGTTCTGGGAGAGTCATAATTGTAATGTTATTATTAGGGATTACCTTCCTATGAGAGAGAGAGAGAGAGAACAATTCATGAATCATTCTCTAGTAGTTGTGTGTTTCGTCTCTTATTCTCATGATTCCTGGAATGTTTCTGTCTTTATATAAATGTATTGTATTTGTTCAGAGCCTTCTCCTCTCCCTTACAAAGGATGAGTCTTCTATATTCATCCCGAATAATACTGCAAGCAAGTCTTATTTTACTATATTTGATTATGAGGGCTAATATGACGATAAAGAGGATTAAGAAGGAAGTCTCTTGGCAGTACAACAGCTACTATATGACCCAGGATGCTTTTATGAACGTTTTAGCTACGTTCTTCAGCGGCAACCCTTTTTTACATTATTGTTCCTAATATTGTAATACAAGTTTTATCCATTAGCCAAGAAGCCATAAACGGAATGGAAAAAGAGCTATCACCTAAGGTAATCTGAGGCTTTTTTTAGGTAATACGCAGAGCACGACAACCGAATGTAAATCGGTATTTAGAACTGGAAGCGTTGTTACCTGGTGGTGTGAAGAAGTGAACTTTGCAAAATAAAATAAACAACTCCGGAGCGTAAAGCGCATTTAAATTCGGACAACGACTAACAAAAGACCGTTAAATAAAATGTTTCTTTGCCTTCATTTCCTTCAAAATCCGAGTGCATAAATTATTATATAAAAATAAGTATTAAATTTCAAATAATCTCTTAAAAAATTATAACAAATTATGTACTTAATTGTCTTTACTGATAAATTGTCCGATACTAAATGCATATGAAGAAGTCACAGAGCAGATACATAAATATATTTATCTTTCTGTCTATCTACCGCACCGATCGATATTCGGTAGATATATATTTTACAATCTACCGAATCGGCGGTACCGATCCCAGCTCTGGTAATACGAAACATAATCTTTATCAAAGGTGTGGGCCGTGGCCCAACGTATAATTTGGAAGTTTAGTCCTGTATGTAGCAGTGAAAGTATAATGGATATAATTAATCAAAACGCAACCATTTTAAGACATTTGGGCGCCTTTAATCGAGGATATGAGTTATAGCGCTTATATTTTTAATTCAAAAATGTACTTTGATTTCTATTAGGATTGAAGATTCAAACTTTTCCTTATAGAGCTGCTAAACTGTATTGAAATCCGTGCCCTGGCATCTCAAGATGAAGCCTCCTAATCTCAAAGAAGGGGTCAACAACTAAGTAGACTTTTCATGGAGTTACGTGAGCTTCTGATGATTGGAGGAAATATAATTATGCCTTCCACGTCAGGGATCATGATGGGGGGAAAATTACGGGCCCAATTACATATTTTCCTCTTATTGTATAGTAACTAGAAATCTTTGCAAAGACTCTGGCAATTATTTGTCCTCACGTTGCATGTTTTTGCTGATTGTCTTGTCCATTTGAAAGACAAGTTCTTTAACTAGTTCTTAATGCTAAGGATGGACAAGTTTCCCAATAACATTTTGAAAGCCGTTTTATTTCTAAAGCGATTGCATATAAATCATAAGTGTCAAGCACATATTGAAAAAAAAAGTTGACAGCAAACGAATAAATCAAATCCGATGAACTAAGAGCAATAGTGCTCTCAGCGACGGTGAGATATGGAGCGCTATCTTTACGGATACCATCGCTTCTGAAAACTCTTGGAAATGAAATCAAGTGTTTCCCATTAAAATCAAAGTATCTTTAAATATAGTCAAAAAGCTATTGAATCCTTAGTACTATTTTTTCATTTCTTTTATTGTTGTGCATTCTATATTATTGTTGAAGATATTAATTTGATTTTATTAATTGTTAAATTGAACTACTCTTTTTTGAAGTTCAGATTTTATACTACTATGTTTTATTTATGTATTGTAATATACAATCACCTCAGTAAAAATAAAGATTTGAGATTAAAGAAACATAAACAAAATTAAATTCAATTGGCAACACTTCACAACACTCTCTCTTTTCTTAAATATTTATATGCAGAATAAAGATTTAAGTTGTATTATTTCATTAATAGAAATTGAAAGTGTTGGAGAACTTTCACCCATGAGTATTGTAAATAATATGAATCGAGGCCCATTCGAGGAGACATAATTTATGATCTTGAGGGTGATATTCTTATCTCTCAAATGATGTTCAACAATTTAATACAATTGTTTCTCAACAACCACATATGCCTTTAAGTTTGACCCAGAAAAATAAGAAAAAGAGTTTTATGAAAAGAATAAATAAAGATCAATAATTCACTTGTATGATTAGCAATGCATTAAAATTTCTTCTTTTGAAGTATCACTGTTTCATTTGTTTGTTTAACACTAGAACTACCAGACAGGTGAGACCCCCTCTCCCTTGAACAACCATTAGGGGGTTATTGAACCATAAAACAAAAAAAAAATATTCATAGTTTATATTTACGTGTAAATATATAAGAACATTAAATTCGCATATATATTATTTTTCTTCTAAACAATTTTGACATTTGTATTTATTAATTTTTTCCGGTAATTTTACAACATTTTCTACAGAGCTTCACATAAAGACATTTATTAAAAGTTTTATTATTGCAATTGTCAATTTGGTAATGCCTGCTTCTTGATACTGCATTTCTTGGTTACCAATTGAACTACAAATGAAAAATTTTAGTATGTCAAACGTAACATAAAATCAAACACTACAAGAGAATTCAGAGTTTGGCCATATCTGTGAGCCCAGAAACCCCAGTTTAATCTCTAAAAATGTCAAAATGATACCTTGATAGGTCTGGTGTTAAAAATATAACTATGAAATGAAATGTAGATTACTATAAGATCAAATGAATTGCAAACAGGTATTTTTTAAAAAGAATATATGTTTTGAAAATAGAATCCAACTAACGTTCTGGTGGTGATGTAAAAGTAGTCTACGAAAGTTGACTTTTAAAACACTAATATGTATTCATACAACTACGTTCTAGTAGTTATATACCGACATATTTAAAATTATAAAGTGAACAAAATATCACTTCTGGAAATATTTGTATGATAAATAGTTGTTTATTAATGGTAGTTGAATTTATATTTTTAAAAGGTGCTTTGAAAGATAGCATTCCAATGGATATAGGCCCATATGGCCCATGAGAAGAGACAAATAGTATTATAAGGATGAATTTCTTCTCATTGAATTTTGTTTCATCTGAATGAACCTAAGTAAAGTTGCCGTTTCCTATGTTTATGCTGTTAAGCTTCTATAGGGTAACGGAAACTGCAATTTAATGCAGTAACCCGTTAGGCATATACCTTAAAGCAAGGTATATTTAATTTACATTCTATACAAACGGTGAACAAACAACAAAAATATATAATATAACATGTAAAATACATACTAAAAACGTTT
>CP045907.1:11878258-11915060 GCA_013387185.1 Caligus rogercresseyi
CAGTAGAATATTATGAAATAATCATAATATTCACCTCCTAAGGGATTATTTCTTAATTAATACATATTTTTATTTCACAGCTTTTCAATGGAAGCCATTTTTTCATATTTTTATCCTTTGTCCCTTCGTACGGATATCATAATTAATGTTGTTTTTAAATTGAGTTTTATGTCATTAGTGATTCGCCAATGGTATTTGCGTGCCACCATTGATACCAGTGGGCACGTATATGCTTAAACACTCCTTTCTACTTTGCCACCAAACCATAGCATTTCTACTAAGAAATGAATGTGCTTTGTTGATGATTTTCATACCGATTGATTGGTGGATAAGGCCCTCGGGCCGGGAGCCCCTTGCTCTTCCTTCTTGACAACATGCCTCCACATTCACGCCAGAGACGGCAATCCGTCATTTTATGTACATAGGCTTCCTCATCAACCATCATTTTGGTAGCCTGGGCCATGATGCGATTCCCTTGGCCTGGCCAAATCTGTTGACGAGCTCCTTACGGGCCGTCACCAGGAATCAGCATCCGTTGTACTCGGTTCCTCCGTAAGGAGATCATTATTTGCACGCGGGCCGTGATTTGTGGGCCGAGGGATTGGATGGAGGACTCCACTAGGCGAACGCGACGAGTGGTCTTATTAAGTATCGCTAAGAGACCTTGCGGGACGGGAGACGGCTTTTGAACCTTACGAGATACTCTTTAAAAATAATTAATACCAAACTCCCCCCCCAGGACTAATTCATTCTCTGAACCAAAAAGATTCGTTGTCAGAGGAATACTTTAAGGGAATGGAAAGCTCATTAAAAAGTTACTTTGAATATCAATAGCCGCCTCACTCACGTCAGAACATAAGCCTCCACTTCCAAAGCCTCGCCGCACGTGCCTTAATATATGTCCACTATTAACAATAAAGCACAATCGATTATAGCCGGTCAGCATGTTACAATAAAAAAGTAACTTTATTTCACAGTGATTCTACAACTCCAGCTCTAGTAATGAGATTTCAAAAAGAGTACAGTAGTATTTTTATATATGTATATTATATATAAGTATTATTACTATATTTGTACATTTAATATAATTTATCTCGACTTTCCGATAACAAGTATTTTTAAATATTTATTCACCATAAAAATGGCTTATAAACATTCTCATAAAACTTCGAATTGCTTTTGAACAGATCTTTTTTTAACAATTAGCCATCATGTAAACAACTCCAATTTATATCGTATACAATCATAAATAACTAGAAGCTTAGAAAACCTATAAAAGGACCATTGAAACGGTTTAGAGCAATAAAAGTGGCTTGAAACGCTTCATGAATAGGATCCATCTTCGACAAAAGGCTAAGAATATCTGTTCAAGCACGTAGATTGGATTTTTTGCCTATATGGTTCGATAGAATTGCATCCGATAGGATTAAAAAAGCAGTAAAGCATTAAAATTAGTCTATCGAACTAGGACTTATCAATGAGGCAGACCAAAGTTGACAATACCCTCTCGGGATTCGAACCTAGGATCTATCAATGAGGCAGACAAAGTTGACCATCCCTCTCGGGATTCGAACCTGCGCCCCCAACATTGAGAGTTGAACACGCCTTAACAGCACAGCTATCGCACCCCTTGGAGTTATTTAGTTGAACTATTCTCGGAAAATAGTAACGAAGCTGAGTTAACTTTATAATCAAAGTGGTACTTTCATGTCGCAAGGATTATAGAATATAAAAAAGTATAACATACATAGCACTGAAGGTACATCATTGGTGTAGGTGAGCTTATCTGTCTTTGCAGAGAGGTTGAATGTCCGTTCGCCCCTGATCTTCCAACAACCAACTCCACATCCTTTAAATTTCGGAGAAGAAACAAGGGAGCCATGCTTAAACTTGGCTGTAAAGACAAAAAACACATGAACATGACTTTTACAATAAGAAATAACACTCTTTGTGAAAGAAAAGTATATTATTTACTATAATGGGACCAAAATGCTTCGAGTCCTCCGAAAGAACGACTCCACCACGCCGGACTGGGCATTTTCCAACGTGAGTGCTCGTTATTGTTTAACGTGTATATTAATTTTCAAAAAAATAACAATAATACTTCAAAAACAGGCCTGATTAATTCAACGTGTTAGAGGATAGTGACGTCATTCTTTGTTTATTTATAAATATAAACAATAACAATGAGTCACTAACCTATGCCCGGGATCTACATATAAGAATTTGTGTGTTTTTTTTTAAACGTCTTTGGTTCCCCACGGATTCCTTTTAAGAAATAAGGACCATGAAAAAGCCTCGAACCCTGGAGTTCCCCATCAAGGAGCGCGCCTACGTCACGGAGTTTTCACCCTTCAAGGCTTCTTCGAATTTACTTGCCATAGGAAACGGAGTCTCGAGTTCTTATCTATGAGATAAACCTTCCAGTAGTGGAAGTGATGGAGAAATCGAGTTAATCTTGTGACAGAGGTAGAGATACAATTACAATAAGTAGGAAAAGTTTTGACGTTTATTTTTTTTCGCCAAAATGTTATAAGTGATTATAAGTCTAGACGGCTCAGCCTATTTACAGGCCTTTCAAACCTCAAAATTAAATAGTTTTTGATAAATACTCAACATATTTTGATCCCAAAGCATATTAACGACAGCCTATATTTGTCCTTTGTTATATCACATTTATGAATAAATATGCTACTCATCAAAAAATGGAGAAAACAGATCCACAGACCCGATCACCAGTCACGGATTCAAACAACAGAAGAAGGGTAATTGGATATAAATTATATTAATTTATTTTAGTATATATACTAATAACAATTTTTAAAATGATAAAGGATTGTATTCCAATACACTTCAAATGAGAACTTGGTATCAGTCTTAGATGCATTAGATGATATCCTTTTTTTTATCCCCTCCATTAGATATCGCATGACTCCCGCGTCAAGTGCACTCGCATTTTCTCCCTCACAACTTAAACTTTGCGCCCAAGACCCTCAAATTCGCAACGAGCGATCTGGAGCACTCCGTCCGTCTCTATAAACACGGGATCTAAACGATCGGAACGAGCTGCAAACCTGAAGGGTCATCGGGGATATGTGAATACCTTGGTGTTTAATCCCGAAATGGGGATCAGGTGAGCTCTTTGGCTCTGATGAATCTGTCACGGTCATCCTTGGGACGCTGAGATGGCTCACGCATCCTCTATCCCGTTCCGATCCCCGATTATGTCCTGGGATGGCATCACATGGAGGGGTCCAATAATGGCTGCGGAAAAGGCTGGAGTGTCCATATATTTATATTGTGACATATCATTGTGAGTATAATCAATTTTTTTTTTGGGGGGGGGGGGGATAGAAAAACGAAATAAATAAGTACAAAATTGTTAAAAATGGAGGATGGACGCAATCCAATATGTTGGATTTGCCGAACATTTAATGAGTATATTACATATTAATTAATTCCATTTTAAGTACAGCTAAACCTGTCACTAGGGGTCAATCAAGAAACCCCACCCAAAGTAATCGTTAGAGAGTAAACATAAGGTTTAGTAGAATGTTTCCTCTGCTGGGAACATTTAGAGAGTGCCATGGGCAAGGGCGGTTATACTCAGGTTTGATTGTAAAAGTTACTCATATTATCATTGATTATTCATAAAATATGACACTATTTCCAATCAATTATTATTTTGAGTCTAGGGAGAAGGTCAAAAAAGAGTACAATTTTTCAAAAACATATCAATTATTCACCTCCAAAGTCTCTTAGTAATGTATCTTTTTCTTTTCATTCAAACCTCAGTTTCTTTAATTGAGTCCAATTCTTGTACCATTTTTCTTCCTTGTCCATCTTTCTGGAGAATGAGGTAGAATCGGCCATTAGGGTTAATATTATTGGTCACATCGGCTATCAGAGACAAGGCGTCTCAATGAGACAATCTTAAACGTAACAAGAACCGTCAAGGGCACTTATACTATTTTTTCTTCTCTATGATCCTCTCTTATTATTTACATCGACATTTTGGGATCACTGATGTCATTCCCCAAAACTTATTGTGTAGAAATACAATAAATCACATTCTCCATTGCTATTTGTTCCAAGAAATTGCAGTATCGTTGTGAAAATGATAAGCATTATAGCATACAATGACTCAATCGATCATTTATTGATCTTCCCTACGGAGTCGAATCTCTGCCTGAACACGAAGAGTCAAGCGTGCTTCCACTGAGTTGCTTGTGCGTCCTATCAACTTATTTTTCTATTATTGTTCGTTCCCTAATATAATTATGAGGGAGACTGTAGCAAAAACAATTCAGCCGAATTTTGCGTATATGTTGCCATTTGTAAATCTCATTGGACCTAAGTTTGCCCAATCAGGGACTTTGCTGGATATTAATCTACGGATCAATAAAGATCCATTCTTTGTGTACCGTGATAGCGTATTTGTGGGGGGGGGGGGTTATGTTTCGACTACTCCATGGCCTTTATACGACGCCCTGGGTTAAAGCCTAGAAGAGCTTGTGTATTGATCCCCCCTGGGTTTCATTAAGGATCATAAAATCCTATTGAAGCCTTAAATTCAAAACAGTCTTTTTGGCTTGCTGTTTGTTTGAGGGTATAATTTCGGAGTAAGAATTGAGGTGAGAGTTTTTGATCAAAAAAAAACAAAAAACAATTATTTTCTTGTCAACTTATAAATATTTCTTTAAACTTAGATGATAGGACTTGATTTTTGACCATAGGCTATGATTGTGTCTAACCTTTTTGTAAATAAGATATAATGGATATTTGTTATTATTTTATTATGTTTTTTTGTACCGAATAAAAAGTTATAATATGATAAAATAAATAGAATTAAGATACGAAGTATAAAAATAACGAGGTTTTAGGATATTGCGGGAAATATGATGCTCCAGACCTACGCATTTCCTAACGAGACCTTTTTAATTTTAGTTCAATACTCTAACTTTATGTATTTCTTTTTAGCCATTCTCTCAGTGGACTGTGGCGTGGGCCCCTACTCTCCGCAGATTGGTCTCTAAGCAACAGTCTCCTCATATCCGTGGCCCTCCGCTCCGAGTGGATCATCTACGATTTATCTAAACCAGCATCCCCATGGCAAAAAGAAAGTCCACGATGATGGGACTCGCGTCGTCAAGTTCTCCTCTTGCACGGACTCCCTCCTTGCCTCTTCCGGACAGCCTAGCTACGCCCTCAAGGTCACGACACGAATGAAAACGACATCTCTCCAATCCTGGAGTTTGGAGGCAGGCCCATTGGAGGGATCTCCTGGAATATCCAGAGCAACTATTTGGTTAAGACGATTAAAGGAACAGAAGGGGCAAAAAAATTCCCCCTACTACATACTCTTAAGTAAATTCAATGTTCATTGGGTCTATGCATTCTTACTCAAACTATTGTTTATTGTGCAATCACCTAAATTATATTTTTTAATATATTTGTACAAATATTTTGGTATTACGTAATTATACAAGTTATTTTTATATATTTCACATATATCAATTTCACGAAATATTATTGTATATACCTAGTTTGCAAATATTTATATATTCAGTATTTTATCAAATTACAATGCAATTTCACAACAAAAAATATATATGAAATTATTTAACACGTATATTTAAATAATATATAGCAATTTGACGAAATATTTATTTATTGTTTTCGTAATTTTGCTAAGTATTTATATATAACTTATTTTAGCAAATTACTTATGCAATTTCACGAAATATTTATTTCACACAATTTTTTAATATACATATTTACGTATTTTCACATATTTGCTTACATTTTGACGAAATAATTATTATATATTTTATTTTATTTATTTCAGGCGGTGGGCCTCGACGGCTTTGTCAGCGTTCATGAAGTAAATATGAATAACAAACATTAAATTGATTTTAAATATATGCTATATTAGAAATATATAAGTATTCTATTCTTCTTCAAGATTAAGGATGGTGGGAGGAGTAGGGAGGATTCTTCCTTTGAGCGGTTCTTTGGACCGGGCACTGGGACATGGTAGGAATCATTTATGCAGAGCTGTCCTTGATTGAATGGCTTAACGGCGGGGGGTTGAGTGAAATAAGCCGCGGAGGAAGAAATGGTGCTAGTCGGGGTAGAGATAAAACCAGACTCCCTGTCGCCAAAGAACGCTCAACCTTTGAGTTGGATGTTTTAATTTCCTCCAAGAGGCGAAGCTGCAGAACGTGCAGATAATTAATAATTAATATTCTTATAAAAATGACATGAGGAAGAAATGGTTCAAGATAGAAAAGGAAAATGATTATGCATGGAAAAAATGACCAAAATGGAAGTATTTGAGGGGACTGTACCCACGTATTGTACAAACAATACTTCTATAACATTTATTAATGTGTTTCTTCCACGTACGTCATCAAAAATACAATATATTTTTAATACGTCACAAATAATTATAAGATATCTGACATTCACTATGAATGAAAACTTGAAATAAGCGTATGGGATTTTCTCTATATATACCTTGGTTTAACCATCTAGACATTAAGAAAACGCATGATTCTTCGGGATCTTCATTTTCTGGCAGACAATGTAACCATTTTACATTTTTGTACCTTCTACTAATCTTCATCAACTCATATTTTGCCTTCTTCTCCATCTAAGTCACTGAATTATATATCATGGGAGGAGGTACTCCTTGTATAAATCAAAATAATTAAAACTCTTCCGTTACGCTTTATATTATCTGGAAATTACTTAATTTTGATAAAAGTGAAAAAAAGATTTAATTACCATAAAATTTGTGAAACGAAAATTTTATTTACGAAATATTTGGGTCATTTTGTCTTCCGTATGCACCTATGTATCGTGACGTCATAGATAGGAGTTTATCCTTGTGTGAGACTACGTCCCTTCAAAAGTAGATTAAAGATTGCTTGAGTCGCGTCCTTAGATACTGGTTAATTAGATAAATACCCGTATATGATATTTATGAAGGGCTCTTCGTTGAGTCTCCGGATTTGATGGATCCTTGTATCCCTTTAAAAGGGAGTGACTGATTCCTGGTACAGTTTCCGGATGATAAAGAATTATAAACTCTAATAGCAGGATTTGAACTCTTCATCTCTGACGTCACAGGAATGCATAGCAAAGCGAGGCATATCAAATATATCAATCTAGTGCAATTATTTTGCTGTTTATCCTTCATGATTCGATCACCGATAGGTCAATACACTTAAACAATTATTTACAACATAAGGATAATATATTTATAAAATAAGCTTGTTAATATCTTACTTAACGAGCATAGACGACCAATTGAAGCAGGACTTACATCATAAACTGCCGATGAATAGCCCCCTAAATGATGAAAGCCCCTTTCTTTCTTTTCTTGCTCTATATTACGGTGATAGCTTTGAAATCGGAACTTTATATTTTTTCACGTAACCTCAACCCTTAGGTCTATATTCTTGAAAAGTGCCAACGAGGGGTAGTTATAAGTTCATCCCTAGCGGTTTTAATTTGCTTACGTCATCAATCCCTGTACTTGTCCGTAAAACTTATCTTTCTATTATATGTATCCGTATGTAGGTTGGCTCAATGAGGCAGTCCAGGGATCGGGTATCGATGTGCTTGGGTATTCCGATGTGTATTAATACATTTCTTGGATCCTTGTCATCGTACTGAAAGTCCCACTTGATTTCGTTCACGTTGAGGGGTTCTCCGTCGTCGTTCATTAGTCTTCGGGGGAGTTTTTTAGGCTCCGGGGGATTCCGCTCTTTCTCATCTGGGCCTCAAAGTATTCCTTCAATCGGCATTGCTCAAGTCGATACTCGGGGGAATGGAGGGAAGAGGATTTGTAGTAGGCCTCTCGTCTCTCTAAGAGGGGTAGAGACTCATCCATGTAGTATTTTAGGTTCTTTTGTATAGACTCTTCAGGATGAGCATCTCGGTCGACCTTCGGAAATAGATAGTATCTTTACTAATAAAGTAAGAATTCCCTTCGTTTTTTCCCCCCCCAAACGATTCATTAGATCTTGACAATTAGATCTTTATTAGATAATCATTTGAGGGCTCAAGGAGTTGTTTTTATTATTATTAAAAGGCGGAATCTCCCAGAAAGTTAATTATCGCCATGATTATTTTATTTGCTAAAATGTTTCGTTGTTTTTCTTAAATGGCCGAGTTAGATTACGACCAAATTTTCTGTGGAATACCTTGAGATGTTAATGTTTGTATTCGATCATTTGGTTATTCTGAAAAAATTGTTTTACACATGTTTAATTTATGCAAAAAAAAGCCTATTTTCTACAATTTCTTGATTATGGCGCGTTAGATTTGAACAAATTTTATGCGGAAGATTTTGGGTCCAAAAGAGATATTTTTTGGGTTGTTCTCAAAAAAGTATATACTAATAAAAAATCGTTTATTTGTATGTTCTTATTGGACTTTGCAACGACAGGCAATTAGAATATTCTTGATTTAAGGTCTCTTTGCTATTAAAATCAGCTACTAAGTTATTTTGAAAAAATCCCTCACCGCTTAGCCGCATATTTCGCCTCCTCATCCAAAATCCGCCCGTCAATTTCCGCCAATCTCTGCCTTGCCAGTATTCTTTCGTCCCTTTGAATAGCCTACCATCCAGTGTCTTTAATTGGGGCAAGGAGCCAATCACATAGTCTCTATAGTCCTTGTAGTCCGCACACGGATTTCCTACAAGGTAAAGATCCTTTAGACGAAGATTTCCTCTCAGAGCCCCGATGGAAGCCCTTAGATCTCCTATGAAGTTGAGCGTCAAGTCGATCTTGGTCAGCATTTCATTGGTCTCCAGGCTCGGAATGAGACTCACACAGTTCATGGCCATATTGAGGTATTCGAGGTCCTATATGATATAAGAAAACTATATTATCTTATTTATTATGTTAAAAGAAAATCGTTAATTATAAAGAGAATTATCTTTAGGATTTTGGGTTGCTAAGATATATTTAGCCTAAGGGATTGCTCCCGAAAAAGTATGTCACTAATAAAAAATATCGATGCGTTAATTTGCTCGGTGCTCTGTGTAGTTGATCAACTTTTCCATGCATAGGTTGAGGTACCAAGGAAATATAGGGTCAAAATGAACATTATCCGGACAATCCCGGGTATCATTCACGTGCCACTCTTTAAGGTTATACATAGATTACTTTCAGCATATGCAGATTTTCAATCTGAGTGATGGCGTTGTCGCTTAAATGAAGAATCCTCAAACTCCGACAATGTCTTCCGATGCTCTCGATCCTCTCAATGGACAGAGAATTAAGGGATATCTCCTCCAGGGTAGCCAAATTCTTTTCATTATGCTCTGCTCTGGATTGAAGGACCTCAGGGCTCAGATTCACCATGATTTAAAATACTACAATTCACAGACGTATCAGGAATCATTCGTTTCTTCTTTTCTTTTTGTTTAATCAATAATATTTCATCTTTATGATTAAACAATCTTCAGTCATGCTTGAGGGGAGAAGGATCCTTTTTCTGCTTATAACTCTCCTGTCAAAGAGCTCAGGGAGCAGCCCCAAGGAAAATAACGGATCTCGTAAGTATAAAAACATTTATTTACTTTTTTAAATAATATGCTTACAATAAGAATGAGAAATTTAACAAATAGTATAATAATAAACTAGATAGATGCGAGAAGAAAATAACATGAATTGGGATAGTATAATTACATATAAAATAAGCGTCGTCGAAGTGAAATACATCAATGAGCAGTGGATGTGGTAAATATGAATAATACATAATAGGTTTTTTAAATAGGAAAAAAAACATTCACAATTTGGCATTCTTTAATTATAAATATTTCTACCTAAATACTATTTAATACTTTGTTGATGATGATGTAATTTGATACACAGATGAAAAGGTTGGATTTGGCGCCAAGACACCAATAACTGGTAAAAGCATACAACTATTGATCACTTAAGTTATTTTGAGGGGGAGGAGAGGGGGTGAATACTAGTTTAAACGATATAATTGAAAGGACTTTTATATGCTCAACATGCCACAAATTAACGTACTTAAGGAAATAAAATTTGATTGGTTGATGTTTATATTTTGAGTCCTTCATATAGGTCCATTAGCTCCTCGCACGCCCTCTAAGAGGGCGTGCGAGTAAAATATATAAATGTCATTTGGGATTGGTTAAGCAACTATTGAATTCTTCATTATTGTTTTTATTCATTTTTGTGTGGTTTTGTAAGACTTCTTTGGCACACTTTGTGTTTTGATGTGGCAAATATAAACCAAAATTCTCGTTCTTATTCATTGTAAGGACTAAAATATGGGTTAAACATTTGTGCAATGCTTAGAGCAAATCAATTGTGCTTTGTATAACATTTTTTGGGTTGAAAGTTGTTGTTTTGCAGGCATATTGTTTGATTTTGAAGAAGGAATCCTCGCATTGAATCCTTATCAGTAATTTAATGACACATATTTTTTCTTTATAGATTATGCTTGCATTCAATCGGCATATTTTGGAGTACACATCACGATCAGTCCAAGGGCAAGTGTTTCCTGGTTAGGAGAGGAGAAGAAGCGAGGGCTAGCGTTAAACTGGGTGTCCCCAAGGAACATGAGCATCACAGACGACTGGATCGGTCTATTTTCACACAGGCCTGAAGGCGAATTAACATCACGTAATGCACTAGTCATAGAGATACAAAATATATATGCAGATGAAGGAAAGTACGGAGGTTTCGAGATATGTTTATTAAGAAAATAATATTTAAAAACTTAATGTTATATCAAGGTTATTAGCCTTTATTTTTACTACGAAATCAACAGAAAATCAACTATTTGTCAGATGTTTTGATCCTTTCGGCTGTCAAAAGCACCATAATTCGACTCGTTTCTCCTCTTTCTATATATTTGTCAAGTCTGGGACAGGTAAATAGGAAGGAGGGATCAAAGACAAGGGTGAAAATCACAAATAATTCATTTATTGAGAGCTACTTTTGTGTAAGAAACGTTTCCGTTTCATATAAAACTTTTTTATTTATTTCCTACATGATTTAAAGTTTTAGAACAAATAGATTTATTGGCTCAATAAAGTATTCATAAAGTCAGACAAATATTTTGGTAATGTTTGTCATTTTGTATTGTAAATCGTGAGGGCTAAGTTATTTAATTTTATTTTATTTACGGAAAAATTATCCCCCAATAAATGAACGGTTTTGGGAATGTCGCTTTGAGCACTATTTATTTATTCCAGACTTACCGAACATAAATAAAGAAGGATTTAAATTAATATTTTCATGCCAAAAGTATCAAACATGTGAAATAAACTTGTATTTGGATCACTTAAAAACATTGAAATAATTTAAATTTGTAGTTCCTTTTGTACATTTTATATATTTTGTTCTCTATGACTATACACACAATTCAAATTGAATTAAACCCACGTTTAATTTCTTTTTCAACGCTCAGAGGACGATGCATTGGCAAAGTACAATTTACGGGACAAGCGTCGTGACTATCAGGGGCATTTTGAGACCTCTGTAAGCGTCTCTGAGCGTATTTTTGAGGGTTTATCCGCCTCACCAGGATCTGAGCATGTTTGCCTTGGGTACTGGATCGCATATGTTCAAAGAATAGGGTTCTGGTGAAGGACTGTCTTAAGACCGGCCAAGGTGGATGTTTCATCTGAGGGATCGCATCGGAGACACTCCTTTCTATCAGGTAAGGAAGAGATGCGGCTGCGATCAAGACGACGCCCCCATTGGCTTGTCCTTCTGAAAAGAAAAGAACCATTATATACATATTAAATGGAAACAAGTCATATATATATATACAAACATCATTTATCAAAATGCATATAATTTTACAAAAAATAATCAAGATAAAGAACGAAAAGAGAAATTGAACGCCGTTCCGTGGAACAATCGTTCAATGAACAGAAACGTGGGCATTCTCAAGCGAATAAGTCTTTATCGAGTATGAGAAAGTAATGCATGTTTTGCATAACAAAAAAAGTTATATTTACGTCAAAGATTCCAATTGGTAATTATTTCAGCCATAATATATTGGCTCAAGTTCCTTGAACCAAAAAACCTTCTAGTCCCCAATAGGTAATACTTTTCTTGAATTTCCCTACAATCAATATTATGATTGGAACGGAATGCAAAATGTTATGTTATAATATAATTATATTGGCTCAATTTCCAAGAACCAATAACCTTTCAGTCCCCCCAAAAATACTTAAACTCCCCTGCATTTACAATCAATATTTTGATTGCGTCGGTACGTAAAATATGATGTTGAATGGAATTTCGGAACGTTTTCTAGGATATAATGTATTTTTATTATTTATAGACTATTAGATAAAAAAATTATTATCCGATGGCAAGAATTCCCTCAAAAATGTTTAAAAAATTAAGTCCAGTGTATTAATGTCTTCTTATGAATAGACGTAGCTATATATATTGCATTGGGATGTTATCTTTAAAGATAATGCGTATAGATACACAGGCTGGAGGCTTTACAGGAACGAAAAAAACTATAGATTAAAACTTGAATGTAGCAATCACTCAAGGGAACCCAAAAAATTTGCCTATTCGAGAAAGATGGACGTTGTACACAGAAGGATTTAGTACTAACCTTGCTTTTACGGGGAAAACTTGAGTGGCCGCACATCACAGGTAGAAACTAACACAGGTTTAACTGTTCTTATAATTATGTAATTTACATAACTTTTGATATGATATTTAATTATAAACGAAAATATAAGTCTTTATTTTGAAAGACTTATAAAAAATATACATTTCAAATGTGATAATATGAATTTACTTTAAAACTCCATAAAAAACATGATTATTAGTTTTTTACTATCGTAAAAGTCAAAAATGTCAAGTTAGATTAAGGGAGATTTTTTATTGTAGAAATCGTAAAAAGTGATTGAAACTTGAATAGTAATGACTTTTACAGAGTTTGCCAATACTTCAAACAGGAGTGCGGTTCTATCTACTGGACAGTATTCCGAGACTCTGTTCAATTAAGGGCCCTGATACTCATATTAATCATATGATGAAAAATATGCGTTTGAGTAAAATCATTATTTGTCCATGCTTTAAAATTTCCTAGGACTGCCCTTGGCTTTATATAATATTGAGTAATTTAAAGTGCATAAAATAAGTGAGACATGACTCTCCGTACTTGTTCTAACATGTGCCAGCCCAAGTGAATACCAAATATATTTATTTCATTTTTTCATTGGTATTTCAACGTCACAAATCATTATTGACGTATCAAAAAGTCAATTGCAGCAATGGATTTGATGACGTAAACGGAAAGCAGCACGTAACAAAATGTATTTCTTCCCGTTTGCCGGACTGACGCCATTAAAAATGCCGGCAAAAGTATTCACTTCTCTTGACAATACCTTGACCTTCAATAGTGCTCGCTTTAGCCAAGTAAAAAAAATCTCACCATTTCGTTGAGTAGAACGTTCTCCGTTTCTCTGGATCCCCTGGGATCCTCATTGCTCTCGGAAGAAGCCGAGGAGCATCCGATGTAGCAGCCCACGGATACGGCAACACAGACGCAGACCCCTGCAATGGACCCGATGACGGCAAAGAGAACGGTCACGGTGTAGGCAACGCTCTTCTTGGCGTTGTTTGCGGCTCCCACTAACAAAAGATTTTGAAAGAAAACAATGAAAAACTATGAGGAACAAGTCAATATTGGACTTTGTAAATGCTATATTTGTTAGGACATAAGAGGAACATTAAAACGGCCGTTTTGAAGATAACAAATCTAAAGTGATTGTTACAATAAAGATGTAGATTGTATGAATTTATTTTATAAGGAATCAGATGAGGGAGAGATCTCAAGAGTCCAAGGAATGATTAATTAGGGCCAGAAGGAAATATGATTAACTATAAATGAAATGACGACTCTGGAAAGTATACAAATGTCATTTCACCATAAAATCCTTTACTTTTTCACAAATTAATATTACTTATCACTTTCCTCGTATCATTTTTGATGAGTTAATTCAAGTTCAATCAATATTTTATTTTTATAACTTATCACAAGTTGATTGACAACTATCATTTAACTGTAAACGCACGTTTGAAAAAAGTAATCGAATAAACAACTAGAAAAGAATAAGTATGTATTCATATATGTACGTTTTCTCTTTGGTTATGCCAGTACCTTAGAATAAGAGAGTGGAAAAAGCGGTTTCTAACGAGAGACTTACGACCACTAACAAAATCATGTGCTTTTAATATCAAATTGAAGGTTTGTTTTATTGATTAAAAGGAAATAAAAATCAACGTATAATGGTGCCAGTCCACTATTTTTTTGTTTTTGTTAATATGCTTATTTCTAAGATATAACATATTTTTTTAGTAATAATATCATTATTTATTGAACCAATATATATATATATAACAGAGCTGGGATTCGGTAGATAAATCTACCGCCGGTTCAATATTCGGTATATACCGAATATCGATCGATATCGGTATTCGGTAGATTTTATTATATATCGACAGTATCGATCGATATTCGGTACGGTAGATTAGAAAAAGAGAGAAATTTATTTATGTATCTGCTTTTACTTCTTCATATGCGTTTCATATCGGACAGTTTATAACAAGGACAATTATACACCATTTGTTATAATTTATTCGAGATTATTTGATATTCAATATATATTAATCTTATATAAATTATATATGTACTTGGATTTTGTAGGAAATGGAAGGCTATAGATTTTTTTATTTACTGTCTCTTATTGTCCGATATTAAATGCACTTTCAGGTACTCTAGTATTCAATGCATAGCATAAGCTTATACTGAATGTCTATTCATGTATCTGCTCTATAATACTATAAGTTATAGTTGTTTATTTATTTTCGAAGTTCAAGTTCTTCACACAAGTGTGCGCTTGGGTAAAGCGACAGTTGAACGATATTTCTCTGCTATTGAAGGGAATAAGCTCTCTATATCTTTATGTCTCTATGTGAATGTCACAAAAGTCATACTTTCGTACGATATTTTGTAGTTTCTAACGATTATTGTATAATCGGTTCGATATATAAAATCTACCGTCGGTAATATCGAATACCGATTTACATTCGGTAGTCACAGCTCTGATATATATGTATATATATATAGCTGATTGATTCTATTCATAGTAAGGAATAAGTCCTTCATACAGTCACGAAACTTCCTTTATTGGCATATTTATTTATTTTACTTTGTTTGGGGGGTCGGTAGTTTCTTTGAAAAGTTATTGAGATTTTTATCCGGACAACAGGGATATAAATCTATTGTGCTACAAAGAAGGAAAATATTAAAGTTAACATACTCGAACTCTTCATAAAGAAATTGAAAGGATCAAAACAAACTTGAGGGACATTTCAAAAACTTAATTGTACGTTTTATTTTAATTTTTCTACCGCTAAATAATTCACCAACTGTATTAATGGTCACATTTTTGGTGGCCGCTATTGACAAGTTTGACTCCATGTGATTATAACTACAGAATTTATTATTTTTTTAATTATTGACATGCTGTTAGGTAATGAAGTCATCGGTCAGATTTATAGGTCCAGGATTAAGCTCGATTAAGGTTCACATTTGTAAATCTAACTGATGACGTCATTGCTTCACCTCCCGTGCCTGGCTTTGATCCATTGAAATAGAAAAACATCACAATCAACTCTCATGTTTCTTTGTTCTTTAACCCATTGCGTACTTTAAAGTACGCGTTATGACCTGATTTTGTGGTATTATGCAGTTCAAATACTTTATCTTAGAAGCTTATTTTATCAATAAAATAGATAGATATACGTGTTAATAACTTTCATTATTTTATTTCATTGTACCGAAATTGATTCAGTTTGTTATAAATAGTCAAAGAATAAAGTCAATATTTCAAATGAAAAAATCTGTGCTCCCATTAAGTTCAACCTTTAAAAAAAAAGTATTGTCACATTTTTAATATTTTTTCTTTAATTACTTCAGATATAGTTCCAAACTTTTTTCTCAATGAAAAAAAATGTCGTAATTGTAGTTTTTGTGTTCAAAATTATATTGAAGATTTTGAACGTACTTTAAAGTACGCGATGGAAGATGACCTGAAAATTTGTGTTTGTTTATTATAAGTATTATATCGTTACAATTTTTTTTGGGACATTCAGAACTTCTGGACTAAGCACAATTGAAATTTTGGATCTACTTGAAGACTACTCTCCAAACAATCCAACGGATATTGTGATTTTCCTTCCTCTTGAGACAAACGATTTAAGTGATGAGGACGATGAAGTGGAAGAAATTGGTGGAGTCGTCGATGTAAATTCGGCTGCTAAGAAAATTCTTTGTCAGCCAGCAGAACTGCTAAGTTAATAAAGATGATGAAGACGAAGAATCTGATGATGATGACGAACCATTTAATTTTAATGGAACTATAAAAGAAGAAAGAAAGACATAAAAATCCTCAAAATCTTTGAAGGACCAATTACTTCGTGTTAAAACTTAGATAGGATGCAATCCACACAAAAATCAGATTGGTTCGAAGATTAAATTCGATTCAAACCTTCATTCGAATCTTGAAAATATTCCCGTAGACTTGGATGAGCTAAAAAAATCCTTTGGATTATCTTAAGCTTTTCATTACGGACGAAATATGTGATAAGATATTAGACGAAACGAAAAAAGTGGCAATGAAAAACAATGACATCGATTTTGCTCTCTCTATAGACATCATATGATTAGGGCAAGTCATGCTTGTGCCTTTTTGAGTGGCTATATGGCAGCATCTTCCAAAATAATGTATTGGGAAACGAGGGAAGATACATGCAACAACTTTGTAAAAATGTATCTCCGGATCGAACCATGAAAAACTAATACAATACACTTCGAAAGTATTCCAAATCATAAAAATCCTTTTTGGAAAATGTAACCTTTGATGGACGGCATAAATCAAACTTCAAAAATGTATGTTCAAAGAGCTGAGCATATTTCGATCGATGAGTCAATGGTGAATATTTTGGACCTCATCCCCTCAAATTTTTGCGTGGAAAACCAGTACGCTTCGGTTTCAAGATCTGGTGTGCATTTACTCCATTTGGAAAGCTCCTCTATTGTCTTCCCTATGGGGGAAATACAAAGATTACACCAAGAGGACTTGGACAGGGTATAGATTGGTCGTTGAAATGGTAGAGCAACTTGATCTAAAATAAGGCCATATGATTGTTTGTGATAATTTATTTACTTCTCTTGACCTTATGGATTATTTGGGATCTAAAGGCCTGGTAATAATTGGAACAATGAGGCAAAAAAAAATCTGAATCTACCAACACAAAATCAATGAACAAGGCGAACAAAAGTTTTATGAAATATGTTTATATTGACAAATATTTGTGCGTTACAGCGTGGAAAGATTCAGGGTCAGTTTTCATAGGGTCAAACTTTTGACAATTGGATATGTGAACAAATACAATCAAGAACAACGGAAGAAAATACCCACAGCATGTCCTAATTCATCTATTGTCTAGAGTCAAAATATGGGTGGAGTTGGCTTGCTGGATAACTCGTCTCAAATTATAGAATTACTTTGTGGACTAAAAAATGGTATTGGGCATTATACAACTGGTTTCTGAATGTCCAAATGGTGCAGCCCTGGCGCCTCTATAGACGAGTTGGAAAGCTAAAAAATGTAAGGAAAAAGAAACAAGCAAAAGATATCATTTTTTCGCTGCTAAAGATGTGATGTGGGTCTTCACCCACAATGCTTGACGGACTACCACACAAAAAGTAAATGAAAGTAAAACAGGTTCATAGGTATTTGCGTAAGTTATAAAGCAATTAATTTGTAAGAATTGTATAAAAATGAAAATATTTATTTTGATATGCTTAGTTTCTCAATAAAAGTAAAAAAGAGAAAGAAAACATTTTTCTTAGTTCTTCCATCACGTACTTTAAAGTACGCGGCCATTGCTAAGGTCTGAGGGGCGGTACAGAAAAAATAAATATTATTATCCATATTTATACTTAAAGGAATAACATATCAAATTTTCAGCGAAAAATAATAATTTTAAAGGGGTCATGGAAGTAATGGGTGAATCAGAACTTAATGTATTCATATCTCTGAGGTCCAGACCAGGATATGGATTTTAATTATCCTCCTACAATCATGACGTTCTCAAGACGTTCAAAAATACTTCTTACAGCCTTTATTGATGGCATCGATGGCAAATGCTAGATTTCGATCATTTTCTTCCTTGCGCTGTCGTGCCTCTTCCTCAAAAGCAAGCTTTTCGTAGGTCCGAACTCTGAGAGCTTGAATCCAGAGACCCGCCTGGAGCCCAGGGGACGCGATAAGTCAAAGCCTACGTTCTCGTCATCATCGCCTAGCTCACGGATCGAGAGTCGCATCTCTAAAACAAATATAAAGACAAATGTTAAAAAAACCGTGCATTTATGATTTGATTGAATTGCATTTGTGTGGATATAAATATTTATTGTAACTAGCATTACAATTAAGAAGGATATTTTGTGAACGATAAAATGTAATTATCCATACTTTTCTTCAATTTTTTATCGTTATTCTTTATTGTAACGTGTTAAAAGGATTATCCTTCTTCACTTAACGTTAGTCCCTCAAAATGTGGAACGATACATTTGCAAAATGACTTGATCTAGTGAAAGGCTTGTATTATTCGATGTGTTCATTTTATTAAGTTTGATAAAGATACCAATTACTTAAAATTTGACATATTGCTAATCCATCATTTCATTTATATTTTCCAAATACTTTTTATGAAGCGATTTCTATAATAATTATTTATATATTATATATATATTATAATTCTATTTAATATATTTGTTAATATTCAATATATCTAAAAATTTATTTAGTCTCTGATTGATAAAAGGCGAAAATAGCAAAGAAATACCCTGATGTCATTGAAGATCTATCCACGATTTAAGTAATGAATATCAAAGTTTACAAATATAAAAGATTGAATTATTATAGTTATTAAAATGTATGGGTTCAAAGGATCAAGTATGATGAAAATAAATGCATTCTTAGGTTGATCCCTGATCAATTTTTTAATGACATGATCAAATCAGGATTTCAAAAGTGATGCATTTTTATTTCTTATAAGATAAAAATGAATTTATTTAATTTTGAATATATATTTGTGTGTCAGTGGTGATCAAATGAGCAATAAAGGGTACTTATCGTTTAAGTCGACTATTCTTATTGTTTTTTGATAAATATAAAGAGTTTATCGTTCTTAATTTATCGCTTGTCACTATAAATAAGGTAAGGTGTACTTTTTATCTTTTATTGCAAGTTAACCTATACATTTATCGTGTATGCAAGTAAAATAATTTTTAGCAGAAAATGCGATATTTAATAAGTATCGTAGTATGGCATTGGCCTATTTCCAGACATCCATATACAACATATTCTCCACCCCAGGGACGGAGTGGTCAGCGGGAGTACCGGGACGATTTCCGGTGGGCCACTGGCCTCAAGAACATAAACGGCCGTTGACAGCCTCCCAATGGCATATTGGGGCCTATATGAGGCCATAATTGTCCCGGTGGATAAATTCTTCCCACTCCGTTCCTGCTCCACCCTGAATCTAGATTGCATTAATCTGAAACTCAATAAAAGATATTTGACACCCAAAATAACAATTTAAATTTGTGAAAGAACCACACGCCTGGAGTTTGATTTCATCCGTTTGGGTCATTACCAATCATACAATGCGCAGGGGACTTGGTGCACTCTCGACTCAGAAACTCATCATCAAGTCCCAGCTCGGGTCCGTTCTCACGAAGCTCCTTGATGTTGAGACTCGTGAGGGGACGCATGTAACTCGTATACTCCAGCCATTGCTTGGAGATATATATGTATAATTGGAGCCCGGAGTCACACGCTGACCAGGGACACAGAGCACAAAGAGACTCAGAAGCACTCCACTCTCTAGAAACATTTTGCAGAAGGCGCGGATACCACCAATCGTCTCATAAGGAACACACAGAAGACGACTTCATCATCGATCCACAGAAACTTGGTGTGGTGTTGATGGTGTTGAATCACTTAGAAAAGAGAAGAAAAACTTGGGAAAGGAAATATTTTTCATTATTGTTTTTATTATGACTACATCCCTAAATATAAGGCACGCCGGGAAAATTTGAATTTTCTCTCTTCTGTCCTCACACAAAATCCTCATCATTATTATAGAAGACACTCATCCTCACTTTATGACTATTCTTCTATAAAAAGAGGACTAACATTCATATTTTGAATGGATGTACATAATATATTAATATGAACTCTTAGAATCTACGCATAAAACTCTGGTAGTAAGATGAATAAAATTCCTGCATCGGTCCTCCATCTTTTTTCCTTCTGAGAAAAGTATTATTTTCTCTCTCATAAGAGAGACCTTTTTTCTCTTTTTGGGGCGAGACGAATGGGGCTATACTACAGAGTTGATGGGAGGATCTTTTTTCTTCTTTTTTACTCCATCAAATCTCTCTCTCAGCCTCTCTCTTGGTCCTATTTCATCATTTTTTGACTTTAATTTGAAGAGAAGAAGGCCTCACGTGATCCTTCAAAGAAGTATTTTCAATATTTTTAAGAGTCGCAGTAGCAAGACAAGGGGAGGCCAAAAGATTGAGGAATACTGATGAAGAAATAGAGATATATATTTGGAGAATATTCCGGTCGGGCTTAAGTATCGTGCATACTATTATTGTTATAAGTCATAGTTTTATATTTTGACTAAAGAAAACTGTAAATTCAATATTTTAAGATGATTGACAAAATCTTCTTTTTTATATAAATAAAAATGAGGATAAGTATCTTATAAATATTTATGAATTATATTTTTATAAAGTTGAATATAAATGCAATATTTCATTATGGCTTAATATATAATACATTTTTCGGCCCAATATAAAGGGGATATATATAGGATATTTCGTTCATATGCAAATAAGAGTCTTATCTATCTATCTATTGTATATGACTATATTTATAATTGATATCCGTTGTTTACCTTTATGCTCACTTTTAAATTTAACTCAGCTAGGATTCATTGAAGGCCATTTACTCGGGTATCGGTAGATATTAGCAAAATATGTTCAATCGGTAAGGATAAAGCTATTTTATATAAATCTACCGATTAAGGGCTGTATTAGAAGCGTTGAAGTTTCTGAATGAATATCATGCCCCAAGAGTGCGATTCTTTTTTTGAGAAATCAAGATAATATATTTAGTGCAGCCCTCACCTTTCAATCTCCGGCTACCGAACGTTAAAAATCATTTAGATGTTAGCAGTACCTGGTGATTTAAAAAATCAGTATTTGTAACAGAAATATACCATCGGTAATGCCGATTTACAAAATAAAATATAGAGTACAAATCGGTATACCCTGATCTGATTTTTTTTAAATATATTCTTTGACAATGGTAATTGATATTTGTTGCTGAAATATACTGCCAATACTACTGCAATTTAGGGATACAATTTTAATCTACCATATTTATGCATTTTTGTACGCAATTAAATAAAAAAGTAATACCAGTACGAACAAAAAGAGTAATGATTAAGGTACATATAAAAGGCATTTCAATACGTTTTAAGAAAAAGGATTTGAGGACCTCTTTAAGAGTTATGCTTTCAAGAAGATTGATCAAAGGCTAATTTTTGGAGAGGACGAGGTCCATTTATTTTCTTCAATAATTATAGTCATTATACTATCAATATGGGGTTGATAAACATAGCACGTTTTTGATAACTTACTGGTACTCTGGCTGTGCTAATCCATGGAAGTTTTGACTTTACTGAATGGTGCAACTTCATTGACGGGTACCTGCCTCATTAGTAGAATAAAGATCGCTTACCATCACCATGGAGAATACTATCATATTTTAAAGCTATTAATCCTTTTCAGCTGATGATTCCCGGCACTCACAACTCCGGCGCCATAATGGAATTCAGCGGATATCACGCGGACTTCTTCACAAAGAGATACAGCGTGTCTCAGGTAAAAGAAAAGCCACTCCAAAAAGCCACCTCTTTCCCTTATTTAAAAACCCTCAATTACAGGAGGAGTCGATTTGGACACAGTTAGTAATGGGGAACCGATACCTGGATCTTCAAGTTCGTTTCACGAGTGATGGGCCTCGCATATGGAACAATTATCTGGCCTTTGGGCCTGTGGAGGGTCTAATAAGGGATACTTAAGTAGCTTTATCTTTGGAAAGTATTCTAGGACACTAAATAACTGCTTATTTTGAACCGTTTATAGGGATGTGAAGAAGTTTTTGGATGAAACCCAGGAAGTACTTTTTATAGGTAGTAAATAATTTGTTAATTATTTTTTTGCTCAAAATGAAGGATTCCTGATTTCTTGGGAGTTTTAGTTGTTTACGGAGCTTGATGAAAAAGGCTCTTTAAAAATTGTTCATATGTAGAAAAACAGCTTACGTTGCTATCACAGCCACGATTTTAAGTTTACTTTTAAGTCACAAAAATTTTTTTTGTGACTTTTCATTCATTTGACTTTAATTTGATAAAATTCGTGGATTCGTGTCTATCCACCGATTCTCAAATTCATATGCATGAAGTCTCCTTTTAATATTTATATAATGTAATTCCTGAAAACCTGCTTCTAATTATCGGATGTCTAAAACATAAATTTCCGTATATGAAATCAATTGGTTATGCCAAAAACTGCATATAAATGCTACTATGACGAAAAAACCATGTTTAGCCATTTCTTTAGGGAAGAATATTTGACACAATAAAATAATCTATTCTAGGCGACAAATCGCTTGCCAGGTGGCACAAAACCATGATCCTTAAAACTATTTTGATTTTGTACTATTCATTTTTGAGAAAACTAGAGTATCTTAATATATATATATATAAGCTAAATATTCTTTAAAATAACTTTATTATATATATAAAACAAATTCTTGTCATTTGTTGGACAAAACATAAACGTTAAGTTCTACATGTTGTCTGTGTTTAAAGGAACAGCGCCTTCTTTGACTATGACGCCAGAAAAAGAAGATTTTATTTATACTTTTTAAAACATAAAACCATGAATTTAAAAACTCTGAAATGTATTAAAAAATTAAATTATACTTTCAAAAAAATCACAATATGTTACTTTCTATGTCAAAATTTGCCGATACCAATAGTTTGGAAAATTTACTATCAGAGCATATACATATGGGCAAACCCAAGGAGACTATAAATAAGGTGAGGCAATGGGAATCGACGTAAGTAATTGCAGGGCGACAGCTGGCTATTTTGTTGTGACGTCACAGTTGCTACACTTCTAGTTCATTTTGTATTTTAAAGCGAAAATGCCATATTCTCGAGGAAGTAATTGTGTTTGTGTCATCCCCTCTGCCTCTAATCAAAAGAAATTATTATTGCTTTATATATCAGGCCCGCCCACCGACTGACGTAGGCCCGATTTTTTATGAATGTGCCAACTGTGCCCCCCCCCCCATAACAACTGTAGGGCCCCCCAACAGCCTGGGCCTGCTGCGGGCCTGGATAAGGTTGAGAAATAATTTCTAAATCATAGCACAAATAAATAATGTTTTTTATTGTAGCATTCGTGACGTCACAAAAATCACCCTTGTAAACAAGAGCATAAGTCAAAGATCTTCTCTTTGACTCACCTTATTTATATTCTCCTTGGGGCAAACCGATTATATCGGTCAAACTTTTATCTAATATACATCATGTATAATTATCAGCTGTCATTCTGATAGGTTTTCGTAAATTTGATGGGGAAAGTGAGGACCATCATGAAAGCCTAGAGAAGTTTCTCATGGATCGTCTGGGGCATCATGTAAATTGTCCATAAATATCTAAATCACTCCATCTTTCATTATCTCTCTCTCTCTCTTTCTTAGATGTACCCCTATCATTTCAATGTCATGAACACTCTAACCTACAATGATGCTCTCTCACTCAACCGACGACTCATTCTTTTCTACGATCACAATGCCATCAAAAGGGGGAACGCCTTGCTTTGGCCTGGGATACAAGTAAGTACAGCTCAAGTACATTGAGAAACAATGTACGCCCGTATTGCCAAGAGAGCTGACTTCGCTTGCTGGTGATTTTTAATGACGTCATACCGGCAAGCGGAAAGAATAACATTTACTAATGTGTTTCTTCCATAGAGATATAAAGATATAAAGAGCTTATTCCCTTCAATAGCAGAGAAGCATCATCGTTCAGTTGTATTCTGTGTCCAATATAAACAAAAATAATTTGACCTACGTCATCGTAAGTTGATCATAGCAATAGAAAGATTTGTTTATATTGGGCCATATGATATATTTCTCTGAAGAATCCAATAAGCCCTCTATGTCTTTATATCTCTTTGGTTTCTTTCTGCTTACGCCATTAAAAATATATGTCACCAATAGACTTTTTGATGATGTTAAAACAAAAATAAAGTGGTTGACGAATCACTATACATGAAAACATAAAGTAAATGTTCCTGATATTCTATATACCTTGAGTACAACCAACTTGAGCTTCTGCAAAGTAAATCAACTATTAATGTGTATGACGAATCACTATACATAAAAAATAAAATACACCTTCCTGATATTCAATATACTTTGAGTACAACCAACTTGAGTTTCCGCAAAGTAGATCAACTATCAATTTCGACAAACTTCTGCAATCTCTAATTTCATTTGTTCTTAACGTCGTTTGATGAAGCTAAGCTACATATGTTATATCAAATAGTCAAATGAAGCGTCTTATCGCGTAATTCCATGTCTACTGGACTCGCCTTACGGCATGGCCATCGCCAATTTCGATCAATGTAGGTACCTTATTAGACCATTATTGTTAAAAAGTTTTATAAAATTTCAGGTGGCTGAAAGTCACAGGGTTTAGTTTAGAGGCGCTCAAAATTCTGGAAAATGACGGGAAAACCGTGCCCACATTTTACTTTAAAATGGCACTAACTCCCTTCATAGATACTCGATTTTTGTTTATTGTATATATAAAAACTCAACTGATACATAGTTTCTTTTGTGTACTCAAATTCTCAATATTCCTCTAATTGGAGACCTTTGTAGCAATGAATCCATTGAAATCCCACTCTAAATGTTTTTAGTTTATGGAATATTGGGCTACCTTTCATAGAAAATCTTGGCAAATATTCTTTAATAGCATGGCAGGAGCGCCATTTTGAAATACGCGCCAAAGCACCAAAATTTAATGTTTTTGTTTGGTTATACCTTGATTATACTCAAGGAAAGCTTTTTTACTATATCAAATTACTCAGCAGATCCACAGTTTTCTTCTAAGCATAGTACAATCAAACCAGAAATAAAATTTTGTGTATCCGGCTGAGATGGAACTACCCTATCGAGTTACTGTACTAATGTTTGCGTGTATTTATTTTGACGTCAGAATTGAACGAGGAGTCATTCAATTTTTTTATAAATATTTAATTATTATACTGAAAATTTATACCTTTAAGAAACGTAAATTATATTAATCTCTGACGTCACGATACATCGATGCATACATTATAACAGTATATTTTTATTTTTATCAAATAAAAATTAAGTCATAGTATTTTCTTCATTTGATTGGCTGTAATAGATCCTAAGCTTCGAGGACTCCGGTTCTAACTTTGTGAGTCGCCGAGAGAGTACGATCGTGCGTTTGAGGGCCTTATCACGAACACGGAAGCTCTCACACCTTTCCATCTCCTCGGCTCCCAAGAATGAGTCCTATGTACAGGAACTTTTCGCCCTAAAGAGAAAGGACGGTATCCGAGATATATCCCTTCGAAACATTCCCCTCTTTCAAAAATGGCTGGAGGACCCGGAATTAAGTAGGCTCCTTAACATCGTAACAGTGGATTTCTTTGCATCTATTAATCTCATTGAGCTGGCGCTTCGAGCCAATGTTCGGGAGTCTCTTTGTAAAGATGAGGGAAATAAGTCATAATATTTGAATTAAAAATTGTAAATAAAACACTGACGTTTGTCTCGAGCATCCCAACTTTTTTTGACATATTGGTTCCGAATTTTCTGAACTATGTTCCAAATCATGGTCCCGAACCAGTGTCCTTGGAGAACCAGAAACTCATTCATTTAAAGGTTATATAAGAAAAGGGTTGAAATTGGAGAGATTCAAAGGGATTTGGCTGGAGGGTACTGGTTCAGAAGATTGCATGGGTGGAACCAAAAATTGTGATATGAAACGTGAACCCTACTGCGAAAGTTGTGTCATTCAAAATGAAATGAAAGAAAACCAATTGATTTTTGTTCAAAGGTAAGAAGCAAAAATGTTTAATACTCCTTATTAAAAAAAATCTTTAACAAAATTGATAATAAGTCAATTTATGATTTTGTTATTTTATTTTTAAATCAAAAAATAATTTTAAGCGACACTAAATGAACATAAAAGCAATCGCAACAATTATTTTTCAATTAACATCTCCTACTATGATTCTTTTATGGTAGAAAAAACGGAAAAAGATTATGAGAGTACTCATGTTGATGTTTCAAATTGTTCTTGAAAAAAGTATTTTTTTATTTTAAATAATTTAATTTGTACTTTAATAATGAGGCCAAAATAATATATCCCTTCTTTAGTAATAAAAAAAGTACCAATTCAATGCATTCTTTTCACTTAACAGCTGTCGAATCACGTTGTTGAAATCATTCTTTATGTAGGATGTTATGGGAGAAAAGAATGTGAAAAAGAAAAAGAAGATGATGGCATTCAACTTTTCAAAAGATCAGAAAGAAATAGGAAAAATTATTCAAATCTTGCGATAATGGCTCATATATAGGAATAGAAATCTGGACTTAGCCTTGGGCTTAAAGATTATATGACTGTTTTTGGCCGTGAAAAAGAGAGGGGTAAAGAGAGGGATAGAAGGAAAGGAGAGAGAGAGTTTCTGACTTTTCTTTCTTCCTCTTTCTCTCTCTCCTTCTCTCCCTCTCATTACCCCTCTCTCTTTTTCACGGCCAAAAACAGTCATAGAATCTGTAAGTACCAAGGCTAAGCTCAGATTTCCATTCCTACTCATATATTTAGGTTGGCCCCTCCCTAAATCTATTTATCTACGATCATTTCATGTTTAAATACACAAATTTCGCGGGGGGTCTACTTTGATACCTCTGTGTAAGTATGTTCAATTCATTGCTCTAATACAAAACAAAAGGCCCCTCCACAAGCATTGGCCTGATTTTTGTTTGTACGGCCTCAAAATAATCAAATAGACCTGATTTGCATGTTATTTGGCGTTGCATTGAGATGCAATGCGCTCAAACCTATCGGATCTGTGCTATATATGGAGTTTATATTACTACATTTGTAAAATAGATTACTTGAAAATGAAAGAATATTAAGCTATATTTCAAGTCATATTTAAATGGGTCGTATACATATTGACAATCTGAACTTAGATGAACTTTTATTTCGTTTACGTTAGTGAAATATTTATGTAATTTGATTATCTGGGATCAATCAGCTAGTATCAAATATATATTTTGCTGATTGATCCCAGAGATATAAAAGCAAAAAAAAAGGTTGCGGGATTGTTGAAGGTCTGTCCACAAATCGAATAGAGTCAAAAGTGCAAAAACATTGTTATTCAACGTATGAATGCCCTTTCTCCCCACAAAATAGTGGCAAAATCTTAAAATAATTCAATTTATAGAAAAACTCAATTCAATTGCCTTCTTTTTATATTAAAATATTTGCCCTTTGATTTATAAAGATACATATAATTTGTTACTCAATCAAAGCACGATCTAATTTATGATGTACGTTCTACTTTGTTATTCGTCAGCCCCACGTTATGAACCATCAGTCATGCATCCAATCAAACGAGATATAGATCATATTCCCTTCAATAGTGGAGAAACATCGTCGTTCAGCTGTCGCCTATGCCCAATATAAACAAAGTAATTTGTCATCCTAAGCTCATCACAGAGATAGAAAGATTTGTTGTTATTGGGCAATAGACGTATGCCTCTGAAGAGTCCAATAAGCCCTCTATGTCTTTATATCTCTCATAGAGATAAAAAGATATAGATGTATCTGTGTGTCCAATATAACAAAGTAATTTGAACTACGTCATCGTAAGCTGATCATAGAGATATAATCTATCTCTATGATCAGCTTACGATGACGTAGTTCAAATTACTTTGTTTATATTGGACACAGGCGACAGTTGAAGGACGATGTTTCTCTGCTATTGAAGGGAATCAGCTCCCCATATCTTTATATCTCTATAATATCTCTATGGTCAAGACTTTCCTACTCCAAGGCACTGGGACAATCTACGGAAATAAAATACTACAGCCACAAAAGCGAATGGAATATATATTATATGAAAAGGAGCCTTATACGTATCTAAGGGAACGAGGGAGGCCTTGAACTACTTTATAAAACAGTGAGATAATTCATCTGGTGTGCAAGTCCTGTGGAATATATAAATTAGGAAACAAGAAGGAGATCTTGCCGTAGAGATATTAAGACATAGAGAGCTTATTTGATTGTGCCCAATAAAACAAATGTTTATATCTCTATGATCAACTTACGATGCCGTAGTACAAATTACTTTTTTAATGGTTAAGATGTTAAGATCAAACCATAATATAAAATGACTTATTAAAAATTATTTCTTATTCAAAAATAAAACGTTGGTGTCGTCTTATTGTCGATTTGATGAGTTTGAGGTATTCGAGAGAATTTGAAGGAATAAACTTAATCAAATCTCCGGCCCATGTCCATGACGTCGCAGATGAATGGGGAATTTTTATTGAGAGGGCTGAATAACGAGCCGCTGCCCCAATCATAATTGCTCTAAGGTCTTCGATTCGAATATAAGAGTTATTTGTCAGTCTCTTCACAATTAATGATTTCATGTTGAGCAGTGTAAATTCAACAGCCTTTTGATGAGGAGAGATCTTCTTTCTTCTTCTGAATGCTCCAAAAGAATTGTAGCTCTAACCACGTTCGAATTTAAGTCCTATTACCACAAACGTTTAGATGAGTAAAGTGCTTGATCGTCTTCAGTAGAGGACAATCCACGAAGGCGTGTAATGTATTATTAAATAAAAACCGCAGTTATTGCAAGGATAATAAAATTTGATGAGGTCTGCTGAGATTTGGAATTGAGCCGTGAATTTGGACCTGTCAACGATCCACAGGTTGAATTAAAAATATTTTTTTCCCATGACGGAGGAAGACTTAAAAGGTTTAAAAACTTTCCCGCTATTATGCGTACTTATTCAATGTTTGCTTGTCAAATATTAGTTTTGAAAACCACGGCATAGAAGGGCATAAGGTTTTTGCAGATCTCTGAAGTGGAAACCGAAACCTTCCTCCGCCAAGGTTTGTTTGGACACATGCGACAGCTGAACGCTGATGTTTCTCTGATATAGAAGGGAATAAGCTCTCAATATCTTTATATCTCCATGGATCTTCCTAAGAAATAGAAGAGCTGAACCAATGATGACGCAATACTCTTAACATCAATACCCTTCGTTTTCTTTCTCCAGTACATAATAATAATTTTCTGATGATGAACAGGTTATTTGTTCATTGAGGTTAGAAAATAATACTTATACTAAAAGGTGAGAGGTTTGTGACTACTGTTGGTTCTTCTATCGGAGCTGTTATCGGTGTTTTTCTTTTTCTATCTAGGTGGATAAAACGGTAAACCATACACTTATGGATTAATTATTACAAAAAATGATTACCACTGAAAGAAAACTTAGGTTGCCATTGTATGTACAATTATACTTGTGTATGACGAATCAAAATAAATCTCACTGACGTAGACAAATTAGAATAGATCTCCCAAATCCTTCATATTTGGAAAATCAATAACTTTTTGATCAACTCATATTCCTTTAAAAAAAGAGTATTTTTTATTGTCAACCTAATGGGTTAATGGTAAAATATGTATTCATATTCTGAATGCTTCGGTTTCAAATAACAATGCAACCCTTGTATATGATGATGCGTTTCATTCTTTTCCGTTTGCCTGATTGTGTCCCATTGTGCTCCCATCGATCATTATGGACCCATGGAAGCTGCCGATTCCCATTCTTCTGTTAAATGTCGCGAGTAATATATATATATTTATTATCTATTTAATATCAGAAAAATACGAATTTGTTCGTTCATTCGTCTGAAGTTTCCTGACTCCCCTAAACGATTAATTAGATCCTGACGAAATTTTCAATGAATAATTTTGAGAGCTCAGGGATTGGTTTGTGTGGGGGAGAGAAACACTCCCTGAAAATCCATTATCCCATTATTAATTTCATTCGCCATAACGTTTTTTGAAATCCATTAAAATTGCCAAGTTAATCTTTGACCAATTTTTTGGGGATAACTTTAAGTTGTTAAGTTGGGGTTAGGATTATTTGGTTATCCCCGGAAATTTCGTTTCCATATGTTTATTAAATGCGAAAAAAAGTTGTCAACGATTTCTGGATAATGGAACGTTCTATTTGAACAAAATTTAATGTGGATTTGTTTCATTATATATATATATATATATCAGGAAACGACCAGGTATCCGTCCCGGCCCGGTCCCGGCTGTTTTTTGAGCGTCCCGGCCCGGTGTGCCGGTTTTTATACACCGGTCCGGGACATTCATTTTTTTCAATATTTTGTTTGTTATTAAAATCATCACTTCATAACTTTTTGGAGATTCTTTTCTAAAAAACGTCGTCAATTTTTTGGAAATTCTCACTTCAGAATGTCGAAGGAACGAAAATATATATATTTCCTGGCCTGGCTTGAAAAATTTAAGTCCCGGACCGGCCCGGGTCCCGCGGAAAAAGGTGTCCCGGTCGTTCCGATATATTATAGATATATATATATATATATATATATATATATATATATGATATATATTATATTGGGAGGAGCATTATTTGATGATATTTTGATTTATTCTTCTGAGAACTAATTTTTCATATTTTCCTTTAATTTCGTTTAGCATTCAAAAAAACAAGTACTTCATAAAATACTTAATGCCATTTTTTCGGATTAATAATGGAGGATGCCATGTTTCAAACCAATTTTATACAGATTTAGTGTTTGTGACGCCAAGGAGAACTATTAGTGCCACATACGGAATATGGTTAATGTTCACATTTGATTTATCGGAATATTTCAAACACAACACACAACATATTACGGGTTTATTTTTTATTGAGTCCTTATTTAAATGAAGTCGTTCATAAAAAATTAATTAAGTATATTATATATTCTTTTGGTTCACAGGCATAAATAACGATACAATTGCCGATTAGTGGCGTAAGTAGTTTGCTTCTTAAACATATCATACGAGAATGAAGTAATGGAAACGATAAACCATAAAGGTTCTATCAAATAAGACATTCAACTAGATTATAAAATTACATTTTTTTGCATCATTTATACAATTTTAACATTTTAGAACGGATAATTTTGATTGTGAATCTAATTAAATATTATTTTTTAATACGTTCATCATATTTTCCATCCTCTAATCGCTGGTCTCCAAATTGAGGAACGGTAAATATGTAATTTGGATTCTATCCTGTCGGAGACTTAAGTAGTTTTGCAAATATTGTTCATTCACGTTATGGAAGGGTCTTTTTTACCAACGGGCGTAACTGTATTTCAGAGAGTGAACAAATCTAACAATGTGAGGAAAAACAAACAGAACTATAAAATACACAACCTTTTAAAAATCATATAAAAGAATTCAATGAAACGAAACTTTTAAACCATAGATAAATCGTGATATGTCCTATGGAAAGTTCATATTTTATCCATATCGTTGAATTATTTATTGCACTTAGTGTTAGAAAACTGTTATTGCTTTGCTCAAGTTGAAGAAAATGGTTATATCGTTATCGAAAGATGAAAAAAATATCGCTTTAACCTGATATCATAAATATGCTGATAATCTATATGGTCAACAAAAGCGGAGGAATAAAAATATCCTGGTTTTTATTTGCCACTAGAGGATGGATCATATTCCAACTCCTTACAACAACACTTTCGGTTCACCGTTTCACGGACCTGAGATAGAAAAAACAGTGTTCGATGTGTTGGTATGGCAACCCTCTTAAACAATCTCTGTGGTCACAAAGGGCTAAAGAATTCAATGTAGTTTGATAAAACGCCTTGAGATCATGCGTGACTGGCATTGAACAACTTACACAACAAAGAAGTCAGTTCGTACGAGAGAGTTCCTCAACAAGTTTTCCCAAATAGATAACTCCGGAAACAAGAGGTTATATCTGTAGTAAGGATGAAAGGCGAGATGTTGTAACAGACCATTTCTCGTGCTTCCATTGCCATAGCGATTTCGCTATGATGGTGGCCAAATCCCTCCTGTGTTTTTCCCCTCTTTATACCCCAAGTTGGGAAAACGGTACACCATGCTTTCAACTCTTCATTTCTCCATTCGTAGGCATCATCATGGGGGTTCATTGAGATACGAACTATACCCGATGAGTTCATTGTTCCGCCCAAGTTTTCCAAAATGCACAAATCTCTCCAATCGCACAGTTGCTGACGAGTTTTCCTGCATCCTGAACGTGCTTCAGGGGATAGAGGGGGATCAGAGGCCTTCACCCACTGGTTCCGGAGGGAAGAAGACTATGTGGACGATGCAGAAAAGGAGATCTGGTTGCATGCCCCGTGTAAGGCTCAAAGAGTAAGAATTAAGGGGGTCATGAGATTAAAAAATCATTTTCGATTAAAATGAGTTAATTCGCAAATTGAATTTCTAATAAATTATTATTTTCTTAATGTTATATTCATGAATTAGTGCTCAAAAACGCACAATTAGAGATCAAAAAACCGATATCCTTTTATAAGTGAGCTTTTTGATATAGTTTAGCGACTAATTTGAGTGAAAAATATATAACATTTCATTTGACCGACTCTTAACATGTTTGCCCAATATTCTTCTCTGACTTTTTTGGGCAACTTTGGGACTAATCGGGCAAAAGTGGATTTGTGAGTAGTTGTTAAAGCTCACTAAGACTTTAGGGAGGGCGTTAGATTAGTTATAGCGACTTCAACTCTCATTATACTCAGATGCAGGCCGATGACTAAAAGAGCATCAATGGTTCGAGGGACTATCTTTTATGCTATTAAAGAGCTATACTGATCACAAATTTTGGGCCAACTCTCTTGATTGAGCAAATGATTCACTTTCTTATGAAATAAGACCCACTGAATCCAAATTAATATTTGTCCCGAGTGTCCAGATTTTATTTTTTAAATCACAATATTTTAGTGTGTAATCAAGAGAGTTGATTTGAAATTTGTTGACAGTGCCTTCATATTCGCACGAATACTGTTAATTAATCGAATGAAAAAGGCATAATAGATGACTAATTGATTTATTTGTCCACTTATTCTCCTTTTGGGATAACTTCCTGGATTAAGCTCTTGATATAAATTATTTTCAAATATTTGATCTGATTTCAATTTTAATCTTAGTTTAATTAATTTAGTTTTTAATATGTTATTTTTGCAAAAATAACGTTTTCATCGAATCTTGGTAATGCCGCATTAGATTTGGACAAATTTAATGTGGACGATTTTGTGGCTGTTAAGAAATATAATTTTTTAGTGGGTTCCCGGAAAAAAATCTTAATAATAAAAATTGTTTTTATGTTTGTTTTTTGCCTATATGGTTCGACAGAATTGCATCCGACTGGATATAAATAAGCATATAGCATTTAAGTAGTCACTCGATCCTAGGATCTTATCATGAGGTAGACCAAAAATGAGGGGATCTCTCGGGATTCGAACCTGTAACACCAACATTGAGAGTTGAACACTACTTAACGCACACGGCTATCACGCCACTCTCTTCGTTATATGTTGTGGTTTTTGCCTATATGTTTCGATAGAATTGCATCTGATAGGATATAAATAAGGATTAAGCATTCAAATTAGTCTATCGAACCTAGGATCTATCAATGAGGTAGCAGACCCAAAATGACCATCCCCTCTCGGGAGTATTCGATCCTGCGCCCCCAACATTGAGAGTTGAACACGCCTTAGCATGCACGGCATCGTACCCCTTAAATATCTTATATTGTTTATATGGTTTGTTCGGTTCATCCGTAAATCCTAAAACACCTCTTTCTATGGATAAGTTTGAGATGCCGAGGAAAATATTAGGTCTAAGTGGATAATCCCATTCAAACCGGGTAGCATCCGCTGTTCTTTATATTCGTTATTACCTGAAAACATCCCTTTTAAATCGACTAAGAAAGTATCCCTCGTTTTATTGCTCTTTTTAATTCTTTTTTTTTACAGGAGTGATCCTGAGGCTCTGAATCCTATATCTGATATTTCCTTCGGGTCGCTGGGCAAATCCAGAGAGTAAGTGATGGATTCGATACATGTCTTATAATTTACTTGTTACTCTTGATCATTGCAGATTCGCAGGTTGCCCTTTACTTTTTAATACGTTTACAGAAGAAAGCCCTGGTATGAGCAGGTCTTTGCTCTCATCGTGGACAACACGTAACATACATTTTATCCATAAAGCTGCAGGAGTAATTTAATTTGAAACCTAGAATTGTGGTGATGACAAACCCTTCTGGAACTGATTGGTTGATGGAAAAAGAGAGAGAATAAAAGCAGTGGACATTGTGCATAGAAAGTATCACTTCAATCCGGCTGTTAAATGTAAATTGCATTTAAACAGCAAGAATATCATCCTTCAAAACCTAAATTATCTCTTCTATGGGCCCTAACACCATGTTAAGCATGTAATCCGAGATACCAATTATGTAACCTGATTAAAGCAACTGATCACAATTAAGGACAAAATGAATGTATATTTTGTTTCATCGTATTTACAGATAAAGGGATCAGACTATTAGGCATCAAAAGAAAGAGAATTGATTTATGAAATGAAAAAAATATTTTGACTTGTAAGAACTACCAATAAGCGAATCTTTAGCTATAACCATCGAGTATGTAATTTCCATAAGGCATAGCTCTATTATAGTTGTTGTCAATGTTCTGTTTCCATGGTCTTTGTTTTTCCAAGGTAATTCAACATACCAACACTTTTGAATTTCATCATACGTAGTTGTATTTTTCATGTGATCCTCAGCTTGAATCTCCATAGCTGACATCGAATTACGTCTGTCTCATGTGGATTTACCTACATTTTCTCCAGACAAGAATTTTTGAAATCAAAGTTTTCATAATTCTTCTATAAATAGAATCAATTTCATAATTAATATGATCCGATTCTTGAACAACGTTTATTTTTATTTTGATATAGAATTAATTCCTGTTGCTCCTCTCAATACCCATCCTAATTTCGTTAGTTTAGCAGATGGAATAGACAAGTTAGGAGACATTCTTTGATCATTCTCCATAGTTGAGAGTAATATGGTTCTGCAACTAGGAGTTGAAATGGTCGTTTACATTAATGGGATAACTCTGTGAAACGAATATTTTGAAGTGATCTTGATTCTTGGTATGAAATGTACTGGTTGTAGAGGTTCCCCAATGTTTTATAGTCGTAGCTGACATAGGATCTGAAATGAATGTACTATCTAAGCTCATTAATTGAAAAGTGACATTCATTTCTGAAGATATGATATTTTGATCTCCAGCCACATTCATATTTAATGTTGTTGGACTTCCAAATAATTTTAACTTTTCGGCAATGTCTCTTTTTATCAATGAAGCATTCGAACCTGAATCAGTAAAGCTCGTACTTTTATTAGTTTTTTGATTATAGGATTATTATATAGCATAAAGCTGTTCCCGATAAACCCTTATATTGAATTCTTTTTATTTATTTGTTTGATTACATCAAGGGAATCTTCTTGTAAATTACCCAAGTGATAGCTGTAATTGTTAGATGTATGAACCCCTTTCTGACATTCAAAACTCATCAACCACTGTTATTTCTGTTAAACATTTTTTTTTTATTTGATTCTCTTTACATAATACAACTGATTTTTATTAGATTTCTTTTCACCCGCCTTTTTAGCGTGACTTAAGCAGCTGTGATGGAGGTAGATATCTGTTCGTCATAAATTGGCGATCTTTGCAAAGTTTTCCGTCTTCAATCTTGATTTTTTCTCTTGTTGGCTTTGGGGATTGATTTTCTCCCACCTCTGGTCTTGAACAAATTTCTTCTTCAAACGAGGCTATTAGAATATCAATCTCTTCTGTAAATGTGAAATATTCCTCTGTAAGGATCTGTGGAAGGCTGGTACCAAAATATCCGTAGCTCTATCGAAGTATCTTGTATTTTTTGGCTCAGAGTATTCTCCCACTTAAGATGGAGTTTTTGGGAGAGTCTTGCCTCTAGCTCCGCACTGCCATCTGATTTTTCTTTGGTCTGGAGTTCATTAATTCTTTCTTGATTTGGAGGCAGAGTTGCTTGGCAGAACGAAGATTATTATAAAATAGTTTCTCCATCCTCCATCTTCGTGGAATATTATTCCTGACTTCAGCATTTCCGCCTGTAGTTTTGCCTCCACTACCTTTCGTCTTCATTTTGGACCTGAAGTTTTTTTGGGTGTGTCTCCATAATGGCAGTAGAGTTTCATGTTCCTTACTTCACTGCTGTATCTTCAGGGGTAGGAGTGATGTTGCTGATGTCAGATTGTTGGAGGTCTGACTTTTTGAGAGATCGGCGTTGAACGCTACTATGTCCTCCATTTTCTATATCAGTTATAAATATACTGATAAGTTTAAAGAAT
>CP045907.1:11923423-11933999 GCA_013387185.1 Caligus rogercresseyi
TGATCCATTTATCGTCATATATGAGGAAACTTGTTTCCCTGAATGTGAGTAGTTGGTTGGTTCAATTCATATCTAAATTTAGTAACATTAAAGAAGGTCACTTAGAGGTCCATGATATATGGTTTATAAGGCCGATATCTTTTATTAAAAGCCGATAACAGGGAATGCAATAATAACTGGAATAGGAGCCCCTCCTTTTTATGTCATGGTTTAACTACTTTCTAAAAAGAAAAGGAAAAATGAGGGAGTTATTCTCATAGGTTCCGATTCTAGTTATAGTATGCCCTGATTGAATACAAGGAAAATAGGAAAGAACTCCCACATTTTCCCTTTTCTTTTTACGAAAGTAGTTAAACATTAACATAAAAATGAGGGGTTCTTATTCCAGTCATGGCATTCCTGATTAATCGAACAATAGTTTTTTCTTTCTTTTGTATGTTGGCAAGATGAAAAATATAAGATAAATACCTATATATATTTTATATAACTTTTAACATTTTCCTGTGGCCAAAAATGAAAGTTAGTTTCATCACGCAATCTGTGTTTGAAGGAACAGCGCCTTCAAAGGCCACAATACCTCCTCCCAAAAGAAAAGAGCTTTTTCCGTCTATTTGATTTAATGGATGTATTATTTAAATATATTTGAAAGCCCTGAAATGCATGAAAAATTTTTTAAAAGGAAATTTGAGGAAATAAAAATATGTAGCTATCCGCAACGATCGGTGCTAAAATCGCTTGCAATATCTATATTTTAAATATACCGTTGGACGACCTTTACGATTGTTGTACTATCGATCCTCCAAGGCGCTTTAATATATTAGGCCATAAGAAATAAAAAAGCATCTATTTGATGTAAATGTAATATCTTTTTTTTTCTTTCGTGGTGAGGAGGGATTAAGGTAGTTACTTCATCTGAAACTTGTTTTTTATTATATATTTGTAGTATGCACTGCCGATAAATAAATCACTAGGGTTATTAAAAATAGACTCTCATTAAGAGAGGAGAACAGGTCTAGTTGGACCTGGACCTAACAACATGGATCTATTTTGTGGATATAATCGTGCTGGCTTCAGTACTGCGCCACCAAGGGGTTTGATACGTGATCGTAATTTTATGAGAAAGTATTTTTAATCTTCATTTATTGTTAAACATACCATTCTATCTAGCATTGCTATTATTTAGATTTTATGTATATATATTTACAGGTGACAGTTAGAAATCGGAGTATATTATTATTAATTTTGCTTTTAGTGAGTGAATGGGAGTATTTACGTGTCTTCATTTAAAATTGCATAGCACTTTAATAGGCTTTATTTTAATAAAAAATCGCCAAAAAGCATATTTAACAATATTAAAATACCCTTCTGACGTCACGTAGAATATATTATTCATTGCCAAAGCCGTACTCCAGCACATATTTAAACGAATATCCCATAAGCTTCAAACTGATGAACTTCAAAATATTATTCATTGTAGGTCGTGGGGAAAGAGCTGATTTGGGTGTCAAAAGTGAGCATTACAAATATGTACCTAGTAAATATGCCAAGTGCCTCCGCCCATACGAATCATCATTTAAAAAATATGAGAGAAAGAGTGACATCGTGAGCATAAAGAATACATGACAAAGATATTTTGAAAGATAACCCCGGTGACACGAAGAAGACATTGGTGATGTGGCGGTCTGAATATAAATGAATAGAATACTTGCATCAAAGTTGGGCAGAGAGAAGTAGAAGTACATACAATTTAAAATGTCGCACTCTGTAGTTCCATGTCAATTGGATACGTTCCACTACATGACCATCATCGATTTTAATCTTTTTTTTGCTGACTTATTGATTGATAACTCCATGTACAAATATTGTATTGAACTCCCAGGATTCTAGAAAGTGTCGAAAAAACGTCCCCATCCCATACTTTAAAAGACAATAATTCCCTTCATGAAAGGTGGGCTTCTATAAAATATCAAAATACTCAGCCCATACACAGCTCCCATTTATAATCAGTGTATAGTTTCACAAAAAATAAATTGAATTTGGAGTACTTCTCGCGTACTTCCAATATTGACCCTTGTCAGGCGCAATTAGAGTCTTTATAGGCAAAAAAAACCGTAAATAACTAATCAAATCAAATGTGACTATTTTTTTTAAATGGCTATGTAAACATCACTTACTCTTTGCTCGTAACAAAGAATAAATGGGATATTTATAGAAATAATAATCCAATATTGAAGTGTATTTTGTTATCCCTAACATTCCTAAAATTGACTATAAATTAGCCATGTTATATCAATGGCAAAAGTAAATTAAGGACTGATCAATATTTTTTAGGTAAAAAGCACAAACAAAATGGTTGTTTTATATTTGTAATGCTTTATATATATATATATATATATATATATATATATATATATATATATATATATATATATATATATATATATATCGTCAACGCCAATACTGATTATTCATGTTATTGTGATTGCATTGGATGCAACTATCGTGACTGCAATATATCCCCATATTTACATATAAAGTGTGTATTATCTATACGGAAGTCATATTTGTTTTAGAAAAGTATTTTACTGAGAGGAAAATATAATTTGGTAGGATGAAAGTTACTGAATGGAAATAATGAAAATATAACTATAGCCTTTCTCAGGCTGAATAAATTGTAGCTCTATGAAGTTAATTTGTCTATTTTATTTATTTCACCTTGTAAAATGTTATTTTCTTATTACTATTAAAAAGGAAATTGAGTTTAAAAATAACGTGTTTTTATAAACATATTATCTCAAACACATATGGTCATATGGATTCTAGCACGGTGTCAGAGAGACTCTAACAGATCTGTTGCATAGACCACCAGTGCGTTATATCAGGGCAACAAATGATGCCTTGGCCATATGTCTCCTCTCCTTATTGATGTTCTCTCAGTTAAATCAATGAAACCATCATTGTGATCCAAAAGATATGTTCAGTCTAATAGATAATTTGTCAAGGATAGTTGGTCATTGATGGCATCACAGACTTTTAGTAGCTCTGTAATTGATTGTTTTCCAAGTGCAAATATGTTAATGCATTTACTAAAATTCACTGTTTCTTAGAGTGGATCCAGGTTTAAAAATAAATAGGGAATATTTTGATATGAAGGTAAAATGTTTAATGACGTATTCTTACATATAAACATTGGTTTTTTTCACATTTTTTAGTGTGTTATTTTCTTAAGGAACTCTGTAATCATTTTTTACTTCTAACGGCACATTCTCTCTAAGGAATATGAAATATTTGTTTACTCTTACAAAACATATGTAATTTCATTACCGGGTCAAATTTTGAAGTACACGTCTGAAGTTATATATATATAATAACCTTTTTGAAGCCATTTGAAAATAACTATTTAATCAGCTGAATATAATATACAATTTTATGTTTCGACAAACGGATTTTAGCCTCAGTTTATCAAACAAGAATTCAGATGATAAAACTTTTGATCCCTTGTGCGGATGGCTAGGTTATATCATACAAGGAATAAATACTTGGAAAAAAGTTATTTCAGTTCCGTATAGAGTGCTTATTTTGATATTATATTATCCATCCTGGCCTCCTAAAGCACACTAAAATACCGTACTTGAATATCGAGTTCATTGATTGTAAATGCAACACATATTTGTGGATCACAAGAGAAAGAAACACATATAAATTATCCCTTTCCGGCCATATGCTAACAACTACAGAGCTACTTACAAAAAGGTAACACATGTGTTGTTGAACCACAAAGATTTTAAGGCATCAAAGCCATGAGAAACCAATGCAACAATATATGATAATACAACAACAGTCGTTGGACCTACATACATGGTCCCTAGATATAAATAGCAGTTATCTACCTTTGGATTTAATTATATGTGTGTTCTCATTGCCTCACTAAGTCAACTAACTTATAAGGGCGTGAAAAAGTTGACTGAGAGGTTACAAATTATTATTATTTATCAATGGTTTGTAGTACGTTGAGAGTGTTGGCATTTAAAAAAATGCAGCCTTTGTCTTCCATTGTTTTTTGTCCCTTATAGATGCAGCAATTGGCATAATAATTATAGAAAAACAAGTTATTCTCAAATTTGTAAGACGAGTTCTTATCATGAACATAGTTTTGTAAGCCTCAAGCCAACATTAAGGTCACCTTCATTTTTTGAATACTTAAAATAGGAAGTTGATCGTAGCATAATGTCTACTGGTCGTGAGCCTCAATGTCAAGACGGAAGACTCGAGTTCCATGTTGAAGACTCACAATGAAAGTCATGGATTAAATTAACGCTCAATACTTAATTGCGTTACAGCAAGGATGCGAGATATAACCATTTGGAAGGTCAGTGTTGGGATCTAGTAGGGATTTAAAAACCCTGACAATGAACTCTATGGCTTTATCTGCCATAAGTATGAGTAGGGTTTCAAACGAAGCGCAGTCACTGAGCCCGGAGTTACTGTAAAACACATGCGTGCAATAGGAAGGTAATCCAAAAAAAAAACTTAGGCCAAGAATAAACTAATCAAAAGATAAACTAAGGCTGCTTTAAATATGTTTATTGACATTGATATTAGTCTATATGACTGTTTTAACATTTAGGAAAATGGTGAAGACATAAGTAAGTCAGCCGAATCCACAACAGCATTATTTTAGTGCGTAACTTCCTACTTATAAGTAAGAAATAGTCGAGTCCTACTCCAATGCTAGAGCACTCAAAGACACTCTATGTAGAATCCCAAGTACAATGAAAACCAAAAATATATGGATTTATATAAAACTAAACGCATTTTCCTTTTTTTAGATGATGTAAGTTCGTGAGGGAACAAAGAAAATTGGACAAAAAACTGCTCTTTGATTCCTACTAAATTTCATTCAAATAACCCATCCCTTTATCATAATGATTGCAAATCAATTGTTTGCCATGGCAAGCATATATGCCGTCATTGATAAATAATTCCACCTTTTTATAGACATATAGACACTCATAAAGGCACATCATACATTGTGCAGTAAGTGAATGACTCAAAAGAAAGATGGGGAGTTACCATAAAAAACTTTTGTACAACTTTTTTATGCAAGACATTAAAAAACGCTGCTCATGGTGTGGTGTTTATTTAGGGAGGAATAATAGACATTAGCCTTTCATGGAGGGAGAGGTAAAATGAATGCTTCTACATACTACCACCAATAATGATAAAAATAGCAAAAAGTTACTACAAGGAAATATATATATATATATATATATATTTTTTTTTATTGGCTTATGAATTGGTGCAGAGAAAAAAGAAAGAAAGAAACATGCTGTTAATTCTTCTTTTTCTTCTTCTTCTGGTTGGGGGTATGTCAGAGGTAAATACTGGTCAGAGATTTAACTCTAGGTGATTACAACGGTAAAATCAAGTTTGCTTTAACCCGTTTGATTAACCTACCTGCATCATGAGCACTTCATCTCGATCGTTGATGAGGACGGCGGCCACAACGTAGGTGACTGTTTTCTTTATGACTGGCTTGAATTCCTTAGGGGCCGTGGGCGTCACGCCCTTGGCCGTAGCAGCAACGTTTTGATCATTGAGGGAGTAGTCACAGAACTCGTACATCTCCTCATAGGGCTTCCCCTGAAGGAGGAGATTGACGTGGGAGAGAAGGGATTCCATGTTGGTGTGTCCAGTGCTGCATTCACTGCTACAGATGAGGATGAAATGGAGTTGACGGGGCTGGAGTTCCCGACGGACGACGAATCTGACGAGTAATAGGATTCACGGGAGTTGTTGGAGTTGATGGGAGAAGCAATGGCGACGTTGTCAGTGTTATTGGTGTTGTTGCTATTGGTGTGACAGCTGCCGTTACTACTGCCACTACTATTGCTCTCTTCTCCCGATGAATTCGTGTGATGAAGGAATCTCTTGTCGTCTAGATTGTAAGCGTGTCCGCCGGGCTTATTGACGTAACGAAACTTTAGAATTTTGAACTATTTTAAACCAAAATGAAGGTGAAAAAAGCCCCACTTTGTATATTTTGGGGAGGTCAAACTAAGCGAAGACGATGACAGGGATGGTTCACAAGGAGGGTCAAAGAATCACTGGCCTGAAATGTAAGTGAACTCTCTATGAGAAAATAATAAATATACTCGCGCCCTTTTTTTAAAGTGCGCGCAGGGGATTCAGTGGATGTAAATAGAATAATAATAATAATAATAATACCTTACCCGTGTTTTTTTAATGTGAGTGTGTAATGCGGCAGTGTTGCCAGAAGAATGGCCACTTCTTGGACAGTTGAAGGGAGGAGAGGAACGCTGATGATGGTTTTTTTAAATGTGCCTGAGGTCCCCCTCCAAGGAGGGGGAGAAGAGAGAAAGAGATTGATTTCTTGGCTTCAATACCCTTCTTTGCCTCACCTAAAAGCATACAAAAATGAAAAAAAATATATACGCAACTGAAATCATTTACTATTTAATCGGGCCAACAACACAAATATTGGGCATTCCCCTGGAGGGATTCATTATATTAAATATACTCTCATATGTATATATATATATATATATATATATATATATATATATATATATATATATATAAACCCGTTCCATTGACGCAAATACGTTATTTGAAACCATAAAATCATCTTCTTAAATATAGTTTCATATATTTGTACGTATATACTGATACATATATGTAGTATATGTATTTATTACAGTAAGAATGCGGCACAAGGGACTACGCCAAATCGCTGTTATTGAATAAGAATGTAGGCACCTTAAGGATTACAAGTATTATAACCAACTGGCAGTTTCCATAGAAGTGCCAGTGAGTGTTCCTTTGCCCATAAATCCCTTTGTTAAATGCTTTTATTCTAACATTATATAAAAAGTATAATGGAAAGTATTGAAAGATTATTAATATTTATTGCATTTCGACTTTTTTTTTTCATGTTCGTTTATTATGTAATAAAATAAATACATAAAACCAGACCAAATGTGTAATAAAAACATAATGAAACATTTGACTTTAAAAATTAATATATATATATATATATAAACTTATCGATGGAATTAACCAAATTTTAATATTCTTTTTAAAATAAGTATATTGCTTGATTATATTTCATCAGCAGTAGTAAGGAATCCTTAAATAGATAGTGGTTAACATATTATTTTTGATAGGTGGACTTACATTTTTCTGTAGAAGAATTTCGTAAATCTCTGGCGCAAATTTTCTTGTCTCGGATGTTTCCTCAGCCAAGGAATACTAGATACATCTAGTATCTAAATATTCCTAGCCTCAGCTAACATAATATGATTTAAAGTCATATAATATGAATAAGGAAATATATGATATGAAACTAATAGAGTTTTATAATGAAATATGGATGGTGTCAAATTAATTTTGAAGCATAATATATTTTAGAGAAGCCTTGCAATATATTTTAGTAAATAAAATTTGTGAATCCTATCCATAGCAGACTTTAATTAAAAAAAACTTTATCAGAACACCATCTTTTGATATATTTGATGGGTTCAACAAACGAAAATTCTGTTATTTTTTAAGCTGATATTATTATAATTATATTTTTCTTAGTGATCTATAAAAAACATTCACAACAACATAATAATTCCTATTTTCGCCTGATCTTCAGTGAAAAGAGTACATTTTAAAAGCTTGCCATATAAACAAGGGAGTGTTCAACTCTCAATATTGGAGACGCAGGTTCGAATCTCGAGAGGGGATGGTCATTTTTGGTCTACCTCATTCATAAGATCCTAGTTTCGATAGACTAATTTTAATGCTAGTATGCCTATTTATATCCAGTTGGAAGCTGCAATTCGGTCCAACCAAATAGGCAAAAAAACTGTTAATAAATGATTCGATATAAACTCCAATACTTATGAACAGATTGGTTATTTGCATAGGATGCGAATAAACATAGGTATAAACGAATCATATATATATCATTTAAACTAAAAAAAGAACCAACTTATATATAGGTACACTCTATCAAAGAAAAGGATTGTGAAAAGAGGATTTCATCATCAATTACTCGGTCTTTAACACACAATTAAATAGAAACCTTATAAAGGTAATAGGTCTTACGTCATTTTGGAAATATTATTTGATATCTAACAAGGTTTTTAACTGATTCATAGTTGGGGGTGAAGGACAGGCTATGATGCATTGAAGAATAGACCAAGTTTACCAAGTATATATAAAAAGAAGACTCAACTAAGAAAAGGACGTCTTACTGGGTTGCACTCCTATCCTTAAGAATGGAATGGCTTGAAGATTTATCTATGATGCTATCATTATTTTATCTCTACAACAGTATTTAAGATTATATTGACAAATAGAAAGATATTCAAATGGTACAGTTTAACTTGGTTCCTTCAATTTTTTATTTTATTTTATATATATAAAGCAGTCGCATATAAAACCAGAGGAACTGCATACATGAAACAAATACACAAATAAACATTAAAGTTTAGAATTAAAGCTTTGTGGAAGAATAACATCTCAACCAAATACAAATAAAAATATCCAAGACCTCAAGAATAAAATAAAATTATTTCTAAAACATGTGTATAAAATTTGCCTAATAATATTTTTTTTTCGCCTATCATGTTTGATTGAGTTTTATTTAATAGTATTAATAAGCAATATAGAAACTAGCATATATCAATCAAAACAAGATCCTTCAATGAGGACTGATCAATATTTGCCCTTGTTTTTTCCCTCTCCTCGTTAGGCGAACCTAAGACTTTAACAATGAACCTTTAATATTCTGGTGCTGCCATAGGTTACCTCCGCCGAAGGAGGTATTGTTTTCACTGGCGTTGTTTGTTGGTTGGTTGGTTGTTTGTCAGCAGGATAACTCAAAAAGTACGGAACGGATTCGGATGAAACTTTGTGGAGTTGTTGGAAATGCAAAGGAACAAGTGATTAAATTTTGGCATCTCTGAGGGCAGAATTCAGATGCAAAATAGCTAAATACTAATAAATATTCAAGTTAGCCTACTCTGCCAATAGATGTCGCTGTGCTGTGAAATCGGGTGCCGGAGCGTCTTCCTCTCGGAATTTCCGTCGAGGGGAACCCTCCCCCGTCCCTCTACGACGCCGCCCCAGTCATGAAAAAATCCCCTCGGAAGGCTCATAAGGACCCCGTGACGGCGGAGGTTTACACTCTCTGAGTGTAACATGCTCTAGTTGAGTGGTTTGAAGCTGATCTAAGAGCTAAACAGTATTTATGTCCGTAGACTCATTTCGATTTAAGTATACATAATGATTGCATAAAGAAAACCACATATATTCACAAATATATATATATATAAGCTCTGATTTTTTTATCAAGCAGCACTTCAATGAATTTTCCTAGATATATTAATTTGGCGATCGACAAACCACCCAGAGATATAAAGACATAGAGAGCTTATTGGATTCTTCAGAGAAATACGTCATTGAGCCCATATAAGCAAATCTTTTATCTCTATGATCAGCTTACGATGACGTAGTACATATTACTTTGTTATATTGGGCAATGGCTACAGCTGAACGAGATATTTCTTTGCTATTGAAGGGAATAGACTCTCGATATCTTGATATCTCTAGATCCCAGCCCCATCCATATTTCATCCGTATGATATCACTTGAATCTTCATAATAATGGCTCTTATGAAAAACAACATATTGCAAAACAAAGAATTGTCCTTGACCTCTGAAAAGCTCTAAACTATGATTTAATGAAATAATATTATCGTGTACTTGCATTACCGTTAATTAAACTTAATTAATACATTCCTAAGAACCTTGAAAAAGGAAGGAGCAATGATTGAAACTCTTACTAATCGCGATGCTTCAAGAATTTTGACTATTGTTCAAATGAGTACATGACCTGTTGAGGAAATCCATGGTATTTGCATGGGTAGGATCTTGCTTAAGAGATTTAAAAATAAATCACTTTTGTGATTCATACATCTATGTACCATTCCTGGTAAGGCAAGATGGCTTTGAGATGTACTAGTATTTCGAAATAAATAGTTTGGTTGCTCAAGAGTATAAAGATATGCTACCTCCTTAGCTTTTTAGATTCGGTATTAATCCATTTGAGGGGAAAACGGCTTTACAATCAATACATCATTTTTCCAATTTACAAACATAAAAACAAGAATATCCATATACTAAATGAGCCTACTTATCGCTTGCCGGCGATTTTTAATGACCGTCACAGCGGCAAGCGGGGAAAAACATTTATTCATATATTTCTTCATAAAGATATGCAGACATAGAGGCTTAGGATTCTTCAGAGGCATTCGTCATTGTGCCCAATAACAACAAATATTTATATCTCTATGATCAGCCTACGAGACGTAGTACAAATTACTTTGTTTGTGTTGGGCACAAAAATCCAGTGGTGAACGACGATGTTTATTTGCTATTGAAGGGAATAAGTTCTCTTTATCTTTATGTTTTCTTCCCGCTCATTTATATCAATGTTTGGATCCATCAGTGATCTATAAATTATATTTACCTCCGCCGAAGGAGGTATTGTTTTCACTGGCGT
>CP045907.1:11952129-11964257 GCA_013387185.1 Caligus rogercresseyi
AATCAGCTGTGATGTGTCCAGACTCTTAAGACTCTAAGGCATTAGAGGGTAAATACTCTGAACCATAGTTTTCGTGGTAACCTAACTAAAAGCCAGTGCTTATGTTAACCTTGAATGAACCAACAAATACATTAAAATAAGGCAATATCCTTACCGGCCGAGCAGGATTCCTTCAAGCTCCCATATTGTGTCTTATCTGGTTGAAAATATATTAATATAAATAATACAGGATGAAAACAACAGCCCTGTTTTATAAATATTATTCATGAGCCCCAAACATTTATTTGGTTAAGGTGATCTATTTTTAGCTCTAAAAAATTGTTCGTTCGAGGTATCCTTTGACCTTTAAAGACTTATAAAAATGTGTTCTTTGAAGGGCATTTAGAGATGCTCCTTTACAAAGGAGTTTTCTATTTCACTTTATATTTATTAAAATGTTTTGGCATTTCCTTTTATATTAAATTGTCTGTTGTATGGATGTCTTCTTGAGTAAAAAGTATGCATTCGGTGATTGTAAGGAGAGTAATCAATCAACTATATCTTCAATGAAGTAAGTAATAATTGATATAAATAAAATACCGGTAAGACAATGGACAAAGTAGAAAAAGGTATGCAAAAGTCGGGGGTGAACGTAGCAAACGGGCAATGCTGTAAGGAGGAGTGTCATGAGACTATAAGGACAATGATATTCAGATTGACCCTTAATGACAACTTATGAGCCTTTCATTAATTATTCAGGATATACCTAATTTATTGCTGGTAATCTATCTACTCTATCTATCTATCTATCTACCATATCTATCTATCTATCTCTCCTATCTATCTATATAAATTTATATAATAGACCTCCCCCAAAAGAACACTTTTTTAGTTCTTTTACATATACCCAGCGATTCTGTTCATTTTTTGATGCTGAAAAAAACGAAATCTAAAATTAAAAATCTCTAGCATTGTTAGAAATCGGACGTCACTGGTGTCAAAGGTTCGTTATGAAGCAAACCTTTTTGTTATAACTATTTTGGAAAATGTAATTTTATAAAATTAGTTATGATCAATTTATGACTTTGTAATTTTTTGCAAATTTCGTCAAATAATATTTAGTGCCAATAAATGAACATGAGTGGAGCACCAACCATTTTTAAATAACAGCTCCTACTAGGGTTCCTTATAGTTCAAGAAGGAAAAAGAAAAAGAGGGTACTCATGTGATGTTTTTAAGTTATTAAGGACTTTTAGATGTGGCCAACTTAATCATCTACCTCTACAGTCGGTACTGGTTTGCCGCTCCTACCGCCGCTAATGCACACGTTCCCACGCTCTCTCTTGGACGACCTACAAAAGTGGTCTGCCCGTGATCATCGTCTTTCCGCTAAACTCATTCCTATCCTCGACGCCACACTTGGTACCTCACGGTCGGAATGTCTTCTATGCGCGGTTTCCAACCTCGTTGACGATGTTTTGAAATTATAAAACTATATATATACATATAGATATATATATATATATATTATAATATATATTATATATATCTATTATATATATATATATATATATATATATTATACAGGGCGTATACGTATAATCCGGACTAATTAAAACAAATTTTGAAAGTTGATAACTTATTATTTATCCAATATTTTTCAACAATTTTTTGTTAAATGAAAGGCACACATAATCGATATTTATTTTTCAATATATCCCCCATCAGCGGCGACGACCATAATAATCCATGCTGCATTGACATTTTATTTATTATTTTTACATATTGTTACTGCTTTATTCATTTATTTAGAATAGATATAAATGTAACAATGTGCCTAATGGCAATATCAACTCGATACAAAACACACACACACTCCGGCCCACTTAGAGTTTTGACAAAAAGTGATGGAGGTCCTAATTTACCTGGTATGGAGCTAACGTGCAAGGACCCCCCTCCAGACCATTGATGAGTGACGACAACTAATCTATCTTCTCTTAGTCTTATTTTCTAATTCTCAAGCGTCATTGGACCCTTTTGGGAGTCCGATCTTGTAAGCACTGTGTGTGGATCCTCATGTCATTAAGTGCACTTTTTGGCATGCAAGTGCAGGACGAGAGCACAAGCCCACCATCCAACCATGTTGTAAATGATTTAGTGATGATCTTCAATTTTAGTAAAGTACCCTTGTTTTGTCTGTTTTAAAAATCCTTGACGTCCAGCTATACTAATCCCACTTCAATAATACATATTCCGACTGTTATATTTGTATTATTTGAGTGCAAACTTAAGGTCCTTACCGAAGTATATTAAACAAAGTTGTGGTAAAGACTTTCAGCTATCCTCATATCCTCATTGAAACCAGTTTGAAACACGGATTGAAGTATAAGAGTATTTTAAGTGATATGGGCATTTCCAAATCATAGAGTATACTCTTGTACCCGGCTTCATCGTGAAGTGATTACAAATGTTGATTGCGGAGTAGCCACAGCCTTGACCTAAGTGGTGGCAGGTTGGTTAATGATAAAATAGACAACAAAAAAAAACAATATTTGATTATGCCATGCTATTTAACTAGCATTCATAGCTAGAAGACTCCATTGTACAGTTGAATTATGTTAGTGCATAACGTCCATTCATATTGAACTATATGCACAGTAAGGCTCAAACAAAAAGGGACGGTCTAGGAATATTGGATATAACACTTATGCATAAGGGAAAATATGATATGCATTTGTGTGTTAGTAATTATCCGTTATTGTGCAGTGACTTGTATTGAGCATTTGGGAGTTGAGTAATGACGTCATCAGACAGACATACAAACTCATCCTCATCCTGTACACGTCAGTGCTCACCGCAAAAGCAACGGTATTTCGGTCCAAGCCGCTGTGCAGTTTGGCATTCAAATTTGGTCACACTCAAGGCTTTTGTTGTCTACTATTGGGTGCCAGGCTAGGTATACTATATCCGATACTATGAAGTGTTCGAGTCCAGTGGAGTTCAGCTAGACCTAATATTTGATAAAAACTTTGTGAATATGGGGTACGATTTTTTAATAATAACAACCTAAATAAACCTTGACGATCAGAAGTTGTCTCAATCATTATAAATATTCCGAAATACAGTATCCTCATTGAAGGCTCACTTATGAAGGAATACATTAAACCAGGCTTGTGAACGGAACGCAAAATTGAACGGCGTTCAGCTGAACGCACGTTCAATGAACGGAACGCTGAACGGAACGCAACTTTTTTTTGAACGCTGAACGTTGAACGCAAAAAAAAAGTAGTTTTGCGTTCAGCGTTCAATTTTTCCAAACATTTCAATGTAGTTTTGATTAAGTATTTTTTCTGGGATATAAACAAGGGGATGAAATATTATAAGAAGAACTTATAAACTACTCTCCCAAGAACTCTCTATAGAATAGTAAAGCACTTTTTTTAATTTTACCCCAAGTGACAAAAATTTACACACAATTGAATGACCTTTTTATTCATTCATTCTTATTACAAAATAAACAACTTATTTAGTATTTAGGTATGAAACTATTGTTGAAATAAGTTGAGATTAAGTCTGACTACGGGATATTCATCTGGGCTGTGGACTCGGAATCATGGATTTGCTCATTTTGATGGACTCGGATTCGTGGACTCGATAACTTAAATATTAGGACTCGGATAGGAGGGCTCGAGAGTTAAAATCTTAGGAATCGGATACGAGGACAGTATTAATTTCGTCAGCTTTTTTCATTTCGTCATGGAGAATAAATGACAGTCTACGAGCAAACAAAAATATATATTTACAAGGTTAGTCCCTGTACGCTTCCTAGTAATTAGCATAGTTTGGTAAACATTTTATACTCGCACTTCACAATTGTATATGGATGTTTGATGACTATAGATGATAATTATTATTTTGGCTTCTCCTGGATATAGCAGATATATAGATTTTTAAGGCGCCATGATGGTCGCGAATGTCTCAACCAAAGTACTCTGAGGAATGTAAGATCAATTCTTTGCACATTCCCATAGGCCAAGCGACCTAGAAACTTGTTGTTGTTGCTTTAAAAAAAGATAATTTGACGCCATTGATCAGACAAAAAATTACCCTTACAACAGTTGCAGTTAATATTTTGCGTTTTGTTTGGTTCCTTGCATAAATTTAATGTTAATAATTGATATTGAGATTAAGTTATTTTCTAATGACGAAGACGATATTAACTTCAATTTAATGTAGTAAATGGTTGATTCGTGGGTATATAATATTAAATGTGTTTATATTGCAAAGATGATTAAAAAATACATCTCTCTAAAATAAGATGCATTCATATAATGTTGTTTATAATATTAATTTGTATTATATAGCTTTGATCTCGTATTTGTCTTGATTTATTACACCTTAAATATGATTATAATTTAAAATGTAATGTATCCATTACGGAAGAAAGTAGGGATCCAGTTACTCATACATCGAAGGTTTAAAATACTATTTTGCAGATTCTTAATATCGAACTCGGACTCCGTTATTCGAAAATAAGCGAGTCTGGTCATCGCGACACTTTTTCAAATATATTTGATCTGAAGTTGTTTTTAATAAGATTGAAAATAGTTAAGTTTCTTTCATGCTGACTGGCGTGTTAGTCTTTATATATGGAAAACTATTAATATAATGATTATTTGTTACGGGTCAGGAAAAAATATATACAAGTTGGGGTTGATCAGGGGTTCCCAACCTTTTTTTTGGCGACCCCACTATAGAAAAATCTCCAGTCTGGCGACCCTCTTATGTAGTGAATATAGACGTTCTGCGGACCCCAGGTTGGGAGACCCCTGGGTTAGATCCAGTCAACAAATTTATATCATTTGAAAGTCGGTTCGGGCTCATTTTTATTATAACACCCTAAATAGTACTTCCATTTTTCAAAATTACACATTGTTATTTTTAAATATTTGAACGCTGAACGCTAACGGAACGCTGAACGCAAAACATTGAACGGAACCTGAACGGAACGCATTATTTTTTGAACGCTGAACGGAACGCTGAACGCAAAAAAAGCTGAAACGCTCACAAGCCTATTAAACCATAATTTGTATACCTACGTTGAAAGGTATCCCATAAGCAAAACCGTTTCCGGTCATTTCCTCATTTCCCTCTCTTCTCCTTTTTGCAGTTCTTTATTTTGTACCCTGAGTATTTGGTAGGTGGAAAAAATACTCATTTTTACCTTGACAGCTACTGATAGAAGATGTAGTGTGCGTAGATAGACACTGACGCTGTTCCCCTCCAGAATTTGAAGCCGGCCCTGTGCCCATAAACAACTATTTCAAGGAATCCAAATCTTAATTCATTTATACACCTTCATTCCACCTTTGGGACCTCAGTTCACTTAGAGACTCAGAATGAAGAGGAGTTGTTGCATTGCCCTTTTGTTTGCTGCTGTCGGGCTCTCAGTTGCTCAAGAGTACAACTGCCCTGAGCCTAACGGCATCTTTGCAGATGCTGAGCAATGCGACCTTTACTACGTCTGCGAAAAGGGCATTGCCAAAACGGAGCTCTGTGAAGACGGACTTCTCTTTGACGACTCATTCGCAACCGGGAGAAGTGCGTGCTTCCCCACGGAGTGAACTGTGGGGCTCGTGAGTTTGTCCAGGAGCCAATCCCAGGGATCGACAAAGAGTGCGAGCGAGCCAACGGTCTCTTGATCACTTGGACCCTGCTGTCTGCGACAAGTTCGTGACCTGCTCCAACGGCACGGGACATGAGCTTCCTTGCACACACCCTCTCGTCTTCGACGCTGGCATTGGGTCCTGCGTCCGAAAGGCCAACCGATCTCCAGACGCAAAGATCTGCGACGAAGCAGAGGCTCAGGGTAGCCTCATCACCGTCGAAGGCTTCTTGCCCGGAAAGGAGGTCATTGGGCCCCACAACCTCCTCACTCAACATCCCGTCTACCCACATCCTTCTGACTGCCAGTTTTTCTTCACTTGCTACTTCGGAAAGGATCCCAACAAGTTCGGTTGTCCCAGCGGACAGGTTTTTGATGCCGAGAGTCTGATCTGTAAGGAAGCCGCCGAGGTCCCTGACTGTGCCTGTTGGTATAACTGCCCCGAGGACTGCCCAACAACGAATGCGAGTCCAACTGTGAATGCTCCAAAAATAAATCATTATTATTTAATGTTTCCCAGTAGATATTCCTTCATCATCTTTGTTGAACCTCTTATCATATTGATATCAAAGATATTATGTAAGTAAATGAGCTAAATTATACCATTTCGTTGGTAAATAAACGTCTTTATCAAAAATATATTTGTGAAAAATAATTATTTTATAAAACAGTATCGAATTCAAATATCACAACGTGGTGTTACTCAACTGTTATCTAATTTTTCGTACAATAAAACCGATGGAAACAAAAGTACAAAAATGCCTCTTCCATAAAAAATAGTTAAGTGTATAAATCAGAACAATCCGTAGCAAAACGGCTTCATAATGCTAATAAAATGCTATTAGAAATATGTTATCGTAATATTCATGAATATGACAATCAGACAGAGATAGAACTTGCATTTATATAAGGTAGAACTCGTTTGAGTTAATGATCTCTAAAGGAATTCACTGAACCCTTTTTCTTTATTAAAACTATTCGAAAGGGAAGGTTTGGTAGGCGGTGAATTTGGCTTATATATTTTTATATGTTGAAGAACAAATAGTATTTCAAAAAATGACATAAATGTCAAACATTCTTAATTACGCATGTACTTTGGACATTTAACAATTGAAATATAAAGCAAGCAAAAAGTCCACAATTGTAAAGTGTAAAAGGACTGATGGTGAAACCATCACAATGTTACAAATGTTAATATGGTTGGTAAAACATATTTGAGCATGTCGTATGATCAAAAGAAATTTATAGGTATGATGTGACCCAAAAGAATCTCAGTATATAAAATAGTATAACTAAAAACATATATGAACAATGCATTTGCAAATAGTTCCCTGGAATCCTCAATATATCTTCAATTAACAGACTTTAAAAGAAAAAAAGAATCCAAGTCAAACATACAAGGCCGTCACTGACTTTATTAATATTAAAAATATAGATTAAACGAGTTATCATAACATCCCTAGGATTTTATTCTTTAATTTCTGACTCGAATATTCATATATATATATATATATAAGCTATATTTTAAATACTCAAATAATCAAAATATACTAAAATCAGAAAATAAGGAACTACTAATTAAAATCATTTATGTTAAGTCAGCTTGAATGCAACTTTGTTTCAAATCAATGCAGAAAAATAAATTTCATATAAGATGTTTTCATGTAAAGTGAAGCGTTATAATTCTCTTATTATTATTTTTACATCATCAAAAAGTTTATGTTGCCATATATTTTGATGACGTAAGCGAAGAGAAACACAAGAGTAAATGTATTTCTTCTCGCATGCCGGTGTGACGTCATTAAAAATCCCCGGCAAGCGAAAAGTTAGTTCTCTTGACAATATGGACGACCCTTGTGTTATTGCCTTCAATTCATCAAGAAAGAAGATGGCACTCAACGCTCTGAATTGACGTTTCCACCCTAAGACCATGAGTAAAATGACAGGCATCGTAGTGCCAACTACTTTATATATTGCTACTTTTTTTCTTTCAACCATCACTTCGAGGTTCCATATATTGTCAACTCATATCTCTGACATGAGGAGGCAATAATGCGTTTTTATTATGAATGATGATATAATTTCCTTATACACATCAAAAATAATTCGTTTCAAAAATTAAAAAAACGTTAGAGAAAATATAGGTACAAAGCAAATATGTAATTATGTCAGTATACGCCTGTTCGCATAGGGAGGAGGCGCATATGTAACTAGATGACATGATTCTTCACTTGTTGTGGACCTCTATCAACAGAAGTTAAAGAATTTTCATCCTGCAGCTTAGCTGAATTCAGATAAATAAATAAATTTTAATTAAGTTTAAAAAAGTAAAGTATTATGAGAAGTTCAATATAAAAAGGAAAAACTCACCCTCGCATCTAGACAACTCCTGGACCCTCACCTCGAAGAAATCAAGTACTTCCCATCCAAATCAAAAGCATCTATAAAAATAATGAAAAAGTTATTGAAATTTTATTATTTTTTTATTGCATTCAGTTATTATTTGATGTTAGAAATGTAAAATTGTTTGAACCTTTTTTGAAGTTTTAATTTAGAGTACAATGTCTATTTATGTATTTTAATACACAATTACTTCATGTAAATGAAGATTGCAAAAAAAAGGAAAAAACTCTTGTTTAGTATTGTTCATTTTTCTTCAAGTCATTCCGCCAATTTAGAACATAGATGCCAAATGTGTCACGACTGAAAGTCACGTTGAATTCGGAGAATTTGTTCGATCTCCATTACTTTATTTTAAATAATGAAATATGGAGAGTGACGTCACATAATTCCAATATTGCATGATTAAAAAAGTATCATTCTCTCTTTATGTAGTACTTTATGGCGCCTTCTTCGCCTCAAAAATGGGAAGCTAGTAAATCCCCGATATTTAGTGCATCTAGACGACGTGACTTAGGCACTCTATGTTCTCATTGCTTTAGTGTCTATACGTTGTTGAGTTCTATTTTTTATATTCTCTTTGGTGATAACCAAAGAGATATAAAGATATAGAGAGCTGATTCCTTCAATAGCAGAGAAACAGCGTTCTATTGTTTGTGTGTCCACTATAAACAAAGTAATTGATACTACGTCATCATAAGCTGATCATAGAGATATAAATATAACACTATGACGTATTTCTCTTCCCTCCAATAGCAGAGAAACATCGTTCAGCTATATTCTTGACACAATGACGTATTTCTCTGACGAGTCCAATAAGCTCTCAATATCTTTATATCTCTATAGTGATAAACTCTTTTGACGAAAAAACAACCCACCCAACAACAGCAGCTGACTTTTTCATTTTAGAAATAAAAAAATAAAAAATACAAGAAGCTATTTTCCCTTTTACCTTGAATTGCTTTGCTAGCAGACTATAAAGCGATTTTTTACAGTTTATGTTAGACATACTTCAAGCTAACACCAATACAAGGCAGCAGTTTCCTTTCCTTATGTAAAAATAGTAAGTATCTAGATTTTTTTGTTAATACCGGTTAAAACTGGTATTATTTCATTGATGATAAGACAATAGAATGATTTCAATGCCTATATATATATGGGATCGTGTTCATATCAAGGTTATAGATGTTATCGCCTTCTAGGAGAATATTTGAAGTAATGATAATCAAAGTTCACCAAGAACCCAGAAAAAATAACAAGTGATGAATGTGTTTTTGGTTCGAATGTTATATTATATTTAAGTATTATGTTGCCGGGGGGAATATATTTAAAAGGCTGATAAAACACTTTTGAGGCTGAAAAAAACATTAAAAGAGCGCTAAATCACGCTTTAAGGTTCATAACAAATGTTTTATTATACCCGAAAAAATGGTCAAAAAACGAAAAAAAAATAACCACAGAAAAATGCTTAAAAAATGTCAAAATCTGGCATTTTAAAACCTTTAAAATATTGGTACTATGTAGGCATATTATTCTTTAAAAGTTTTATATATATATATGTGTGTTAGGCTTCGATGCTAAAATATAAGATAAAATGTATATTTATATAGTTTTACTGTGCATTAGCATCGATATAGATTTACTTATATATATAATTTTCTGTTTTTATATTTTATAACACTATGAATAATTTTTTATTGACTTTATTTATACTTCATACTTAAATGTATAATATAGGTATATATAATTATTCAAAGTAATATCTTTTAGTTAAGAAATATTAATCGAATAAATACAATGGGCTTCCTACATCAGTTAAAATTATTAAAATATTGGAAAATTGTTATATCATTTATTTCAAAATACGTCTCCTATCTATAATTTATTTATGCTCTTCAAAATAGAAGGCTTCAATGCAATCAATGTATTGATCTTTTTCCGCTTATATGTTTTTATTTCCTTATATAATAAAAGCGTAAATATATACACTAAAAACAAAGTAAACATAAAATTAAATAAAACTCACTCGGTCAGTTGCGTAAATACAAATACATAATAATCATTATAGTAGAGCTGTGACAACCGAATGTAAATCGGTATTTAGAACTGGAAGCGTTGTCTCCTGGTGTGAAGAAGTTGAACTTTGCAAAATAAATAAACACTCCGGAGCTGAAGCGCATTTAATATCGGATAACGACTAACAAAAGACACTTAAGGAAATAATTTGTTTGCCTGTGGCTTCCATTTCCTTCAAAATCCGAGAGCAATTATGATTTGTATAAAAATAACATGTATCCAATTCAAATAATCTCAAAAAAAATTATAACAAATTATATCCCTAATTGTCCTTGCTATAAATTGTCCGATACTAAATGCATATAAAAAGTCACAGAGCAGATACATAAATAAATCTCTCTTTCTTTCTTATATATCGCACCGATCGGTATTCGGTAGATATATAATAAAAATCTACCAAATACCAAATCGGCGGTATCGAATCCCATCTCTGATTATAGTTTAAAATTATTATCCAGTGATAAAAGAACCTAATATAAAATTCTACTTGTTAAGGTATGAAAATTGTCTATGTCTTCTTATCATAGACTTGATAGCAGTCAACTATGGACTGAACTTGATGGCAAAAAAACGGAGCAGGTCTCCTGCCCATTTCCATCCTGTTGATGATGACGATGACGGGATTTTCAATTCAAAGGCAGCGTACCTTGCAGCAGCACCAATGGATATCCATTTTTAAATCTTCGATGTCGATAAAAGAGTTAGCGGTCAGTTTAGATGCAATTAAGGCCTTTACATACAGAAGGGTATATTCAATAGCTTTTCTTTTGTATGCACCAAATAAAATATAGGGCTGATATTAATTTAGAGCAGGGATGCCAGGTGAAATCGGTCAGGGGGCCGGACTGTTTCAAGTGGGACTCGGGGGACCCAAATTACGGTACATTTTGGCCTTGCAACACTAAACACTAAACAAAAGTAGATTTAAATTTGTTGATATGTATCATAATATTATTTATTTATAAAAACTTCTCAACCACCTAACGTAACGGGCCAAATGAGATGGTCCATTCGGCCGGTTCCGGCCCGCGGGGCCGCCACCATGGCACCACTGATTTAGAGGAAATATGTTCTTCATTGCACACGTTTTAATTAAATGCATTAATTGCTTTATAATTTTAGTTTGGGTACTCAGTAAATGCATGAATTATTGTATTAAAAAAACAGCCACAATTATACAGGGATAACTAAATTTAAGTAGCTTAGATGAAATTGAAAATTGTGCTGTAAACTTAGAGCCATTAAATATACTACTTGTTGATTTTAGAACTTCTGTCCCCAAGAGGGTGGAAGCTTTAAATACTGTCCGACACAGATTAGCTTCGGTGGTAGTCTATTATTGAAGTTAAAATTTTTAAATCTTTACGAGGAATCTTCGACAATAGGAAGTTACAATTCAGTTACAAATTTAAACCGATTGCATAAAATTTTATAGACCTTCTAAGAATTTGGAAATTGTGCAACCACACACTTCATGCATTTGTGGACTGCCATGCAGTGTCAATTCGAAAATACTTCCTGAATATGTATTTTCTTTTACGTAACTACTCCGGTTTATATATTATGTATGCTTTTCTGTTTTGATGTATCTAATATATTTTAATAAAGGATGAAAAAAAAATGAGATCAATGACCTCACAACACATTGTGAACTAATCGCTCTTTGTAAGAGGATAGCGAAACCTTCCAACGGTAAAGATATAACCCTATCAAATCATGGACTGTAAATGTTTTTGTATTAAGGCGTGTTTTTCTACCAGTGATGGATCACCGAATTTATCCACGAATGGTTGCATATCCTTACATTGGCATACATATAAGGAACAAAATCTGAATAAAATGTCGGATCAGCTGACCACACATTCTTTGAATCGAAGCCAGAAACGGAGAAAGTCCCACCCAAGTCTGTATTCGGTAGTATAGTTCGCATATGGATCCAATATAATATCAGATGACGAAAAGTACCTTCTCCAGTAACTGTTGGGATACACATCGATTTCCTCAACAA
>CP045907.1:11964357-11978266 GCA_013387185.1 Caligus rogercresseyi
AAAGATATCGAGATTGTTTTAATTTTTGCAGAAAGTTCCAATCTTATCTTTTCAACAAGATGCAGCTGAGTTATGTAGCTTGCTTAGTTTTTAAAATGGATGCAAAAAGCAACGAGAGTCAGATCTACTCCGTGCGCTAGTATGTGGCGGAGATTTTTAAGATAGTGGAGTCAGCAAAACCATGGTGTACGACACCAAGAAAAAGCTTGAGGCCGGGACAGCTTGGAGAGGAAGCCTGGTAGCCGGTGGCCACAACAAAATCCTGACCAATGAGTTCTGGTAGGCCTCTTTGCTGAAATTGAAGAAGATGCCTCCATATTGGTTCCCTAAGGGCCTCCGGGGGGGGCTAAGGAGCACCTGGAGGTTATGAGGGACATTGTAAAGCCTGGATGGATGCAACATACCCTGAATGCAATTACTATTGGCAACAGGATGGAGCCCCGGGCACAAAGCTAAAGTTGTGCAACAGTGGTGTCAGCAGAATTTTGCAGATTTTGACCTGCCAACTTCTGGCCCCTGTCCTCACCCGATTGGCGCCTTTGGACTATGGAATCTGGGCTTTGTGGAAAGCAAAGCCTGTGCAACTCCTCACCCGAGTTTTAACGCCCTGAAGGCCTTTGTGGAGAAGGAGTGGGCCACCATGGCAGAGGAGCACGTCCGTAAAGTGTGCTGGGCCTTCCGACCTCGTCTCGAGGCCATGGTGGCTGCCAATGGTGATCATTTTGAAATTAATTACTTATACTGTCTTACTTAAGAATAACAAAGCTACATGTTCTACCCCTTGTTGTTCTAGTTGAAGTCAACCATTTTCATTAGCAATCAGAATTTTCCGTTTTTTTGCTTCCGCACCTGTATATGTATATATATATATATCTATTTAGAAATATATATATTAGATAATATATAATAATATTATACTAGCGAATATTACCCGGCGCTGCCCGGATTTTCCAACTTGACAATAGTCTGGATGAAAAAAAATCACACAATAATTTTAGTGATGTCATCGCGTGTGACTTTCCATTTAAAATCAGTTTCTTAAAAAGTTATCATTGGGTTTTCATTGCCATTTTTTCCGTTTTATATTCCTTAAGGCTGGTTATTTAACATCGTAAAAAGAAGATGAATATTTTAGTGATGTCATCGCATGTGACTTTTCATATTAAAATAAGTTCCTTCAACAGTGGTCTTGGGTCTTCCTTACCATTTTTTCCGTTTTGTATTCCTTAAGGCTGGGAATTTAAACATCGTAAAATGAAGAAATCACACGATTAATTTCACTGATGTCATCGCTTTTCTTTTCATATTCAAATCAGTTCCTTCCAGGTGTCATTGGGTCAGGGCTTCATTTTGCATTTTATAATTTAAAAACCACTTATGCAGTAAAAAGTCTCCCTAGAGGTTACATTAGATTCATAATTAATAAGCACCCCCTAGGGAGCAAAAAAGAACTAACATTATAACCAACTCCTATGCTATATATGTAGCATATCTTATGAAATAATGCTTACAAATAAAACTTTTTGTTTTTCATCCATTTTAAAATTTCTTCACATTTGCATTATACTCCCAATTGGGACAACTATATTAACAAATAAAAAAATAAAAAATGCCAAAAATTAAGTTTTTTGAAAAATCAGTTTTTTGGGTTTTCTGAAAAATATAAAACAATTGAGAAGGACTTTTTTATAATGTATTGCCAGGCTTTTTAAGCTCCTTCTTATGAACTCAAGTTGAAATCTGTGAGTTCCCCAGGAGCGGAGAAAACACCCTTTTCCATTTTGCCATTTTTATGCCAAAACTCAAAAAATTATTAACTAAAATTCATTTTATATCCGACACGAACGTATTAGAAATGCAAAACTCTATAGATACTATTTTATAACTTGATGCAATCAATCAGCAGACAACCCAAAGAAGGCCCTCCAGAATTTAGGATTTCAAAATATTCCGCTTCGTCCATGAAATTCGACCTAATATTCAATCCCGGATTTGAGGCTCTTAATGACCTCGGATCCGGATACTGATAACATCAAAGTTGCTCCCTTTGTGAAGCTGAATATGATTGTGCAAAAGTATATTGCGAAAACTTGCAAATTGAAAAAAATCCGGATCCCGGCCCAAATATGTCCCGGAGACCGGACATTGACTTAACCAACCTAGGCTTATTTTGCAAGGTCTTCGTTTTCGTATGTTTTGTTTTGAACTTTTTTTTCGTATTAAAAAGTCGTCCCAGAGGTTTTCTTGAATTTCCCGACAGGCCGGTCCGGTTTTCCGGGAAATTTCTTTTGGACCCGATTGTAAACTCTATTTTTGATGTACTTTTAGAGTAGCGTTTTTTCGAAATGGGAAAGAATCAAAGTTAGGAAATGACATAATCCGGGTCCGGGAGTTTCTGGATCCGAATTTTTTTCCGGATCCAGGTTCTTTGAGTAGAGATGCAGATAACTTTTAGTTTGCGTTCTGTCTCTAAAACATCTCACTTACAAACTATGGACAACCAAATTTTCAAGGTGTCAAACGAATTTTCCGGGAAACACTCAATAAACAAAAACCGTCTTAGTACCCTCAGTCTTATCCACAGAAATTTGGGCAAAATCTAACTTGCAAATTTTAAAAATCAACAAAAACGTTTTGGCGAATAAAATAACATGTCGATGACGAATTTTCCGGGAGTTGACAACCCCACTAAAACACTCCCTGAGCTCTCAAAACTATTCACTGAAATTTCGTCAAGATCTAATGACCGTTCGGGAGATACAGGGAAACGAACGAACGCACCAACGAACGAACTAACGACGAACGGAATTCTTTTTTTATAAGTATAGATATATATATATATATATATTTTTTTTTTAATATATATGTAGTATATCTATATATATTTATATATTTATTAATTTTCATGTCATTGTATAAGAATTATTAAACCTATTGTGACGTTTGGTACACTTGGAGTATAATTACACAAATGTGCTCAGAGGGGATTGGTCCAATCAGTCAGGTTGAAGATAGTTATTCAGCTGTTGTGATGATGTCAGAGTGGCTGGTGCGAGTCTTCTTAGTAAGCCACTCTCATATATTTTGTTTCATCATATTCCTTTATTGTATTAAATTTTTATCCCTTTGTAACAATCAGTGTTGAAACTTGGCAACTTTATTCATGCACAAAATATTATCGAAGGATGGTCATGAAATAAGATTTTTTTCTTAGAATTCTGCGTTTGCATATTTTTCAATTTAATATTTGAAGGAGATACTTATATTTTCCATAAGGGTTGGGTCACATCTTTGCAGAAATGTTTTGTTTTTGATCATTGTTTGAGTCACTTGAACTTAGGACCTCATCCATAGGGCCTAGGTCCTCATTCGTACCAAAATAGTTTGTTAAAATAAATAAGTCCGTGAGTTTGAAATCCACCTTCATTTGACTTGAAGAACCACTTCCAATTATTATTAAAATATTTATTTTTTAATAAGCTACTTAGATGGAAATTAAAAAATGAGGTCCCATATTTAATTTCTCCATTTTAGCGTTTGTAACTTTTTTTTTCATCAGTTCATTTATTATGTAAATCTAAAAACAACAAGATATACCATAAAATCCAGAACAAATGTAAAGTAAACATAAATAACTAGAGGATATATACACTCAGAGAGTGTTTCTCCGCCGATCCCCACAACATTCCCATTCAAACATTCTCCCTTTCACACGCCCGATTTTCTATTTCTAATCATTGTTTCCTCTCTGTTAGCTCATTTTGCATATTAAAAAAGCACTCAGAGACGGGAAGAGAAGAAGTTTAAGCTACGTCACTGGTTTAACATAGTCCTGAGTTGATATATGAACATAATACGTCATGAATATTTTTTTTAGCGTTTGTTCTTTCCTACTACCTGAATAGAGACCTCATTTCATTATTATTAGTATAGTATTTGCTCATTTTGCTATTAAAAAAGCACTTAGAGATGCCAAAATTTAATACTTGTTTCTATTGGCATTTTCAACAACTCCACAAGTTTCATTTTCGAATCCGTTCAGTACTTTTTGATTATCCTGCTGACAAACTAACAATTACAAACCAACAAATAACAAACCAACAAACGCCAGTGAAAACAATACCTCCTTCGGCGGAGGTAACTAGAGGCATATAACACTCAGAGAGTGTGTACTCCGCCGATCCCCACAACATTCCCATTCAACATTCTCCCTTTCACACGCCCGATTTTCTATCTCTAATCATTGTTTCCTCTCGGTTAGTTCATTTTGCAATATTAAAAAAGCACTCAGAGACGGGAAGAGGAAGAAGTTTAAGCTACGTCACTGGGTTAACATAGTCCTGAGCTGATATATGAACAATAATACGTCAATGAATATTTTTTAGCGTTTGTTCTTTCCTACTCCCTGAATAGAGACCCCATTTCATTTAGTATTTTGCTCATTTTGCATATTAAAAAGCACTTAGAGATGCAAAATTTAATCACTTGTTCCTTTTGGCATTTCAAACAACTCCACAAGGTTTCATTCCGAATCCGTTCAGTACTTTTTGAGTTATCCTTCTGACAAACAAACCAACAAACGCAGTGAAACAATACCTCCTTCGGCGGAGGTAATCATTGTTGTTTAAATCACAAATATGTAAGCTAGGTGATTAAATATAGATATGCTCTCACATCAGCGGAAAGTATATATTATCAACTGTAGTTTTAAATGTTATTTAAAGCAAATGAATAAATGCACATAGCATTTTAATTATTGTGTGCTTTACATTAAAATATAATATAAAGTAGCTGCTGATATCAAAATAGCCATGATTGTTCCGGCGAAATCAACAAAGACTTTTGAGTAATAAAACACATACCTTTTCCCCTAGCACAGAACACTGTTAATATATAGAAGATTTTTATTAAAAGGTTTCCATTAAATAGCATTCCTTATAATAAGTTTGAAGACTCTAGCGCAATAGGAAATACTTCATCATACATATGATCATTTATTCATGCATAATGTAATACTTAATCTATAGAGTAATACATATACATATTATATATTTGATTAATATCAATACATACATAAAAAATATTGCTAAAAATAAACAATATTGTATTTTTTTTTGTTGTTTGAGGACCCCAGTTCCTTAATCAATATAATAATCTACCCTTTATTTCATATTTACTACAATTAAATACTTCGCTTGAAGTGTCCGAGATTTGATTATGCATCCCTCATAAACTTTCAAGACGATTGCTCCGTAAGAAACGCTATCATGAAACGATGTGTTACGTAAATAGGAAAAAAAGTATATGACCCAATTAAGTCATAAAACATAAATGTTAAGAGGCATGAGTTGTTGCAATACTACCTGGTAGTTGTATACCTAGAGGAAGATCATTCAATAATTAGCGTCGCTATATTATATAGATATAATTGAAGTCAGTAATGGGCCTTCCTTCTTATTATAGTAGGTCCCCATGATTGTAGGTGATGTTTATGTATATATATATATATATACATATTCCTTGAACCCCTTGCGGGAAAGATGGACATATTTTTGGTCATATGCGAAGATTTAGATTATTCCTTTAATGTCCTTTAAGTGTATTCATTTTTGTTCAATACTTGACTTTAATTATGCAGATAAAGTGTTGACTTAATGAGCACTACAATCAAGGGATGCTTATAAGTCCGTGACTTTTTGAATTTCCCGCCTTATAATTAGGTTGGCAACACTGCTCCTGTCAACGAGCATCTATCAGCGGACTCTTGTTAAAGTTTGAACCATAGAGATAAAAAGATATAGAGGGCTTATTCCCTTCATCTGTATTTTTGTGTCCAATATAAACAAATTAATATGTTTTCATCATTTGTAAGCTGATCATAGAGATATATCTATCTCTATGATCAGCTAACGATGACATAGTACAAATTACTTTGTTTATTTTGAACACACAGAATACAGCTGAACGTTGTTTCTTTGCTATTGAAGGGGGAATAAGCTCTCTATATATTTATATTCTATGGTTTGAACACGCTGGGTCTTTAAGTTTGGGTTTGACAGTTTTTAACGTCAAACAACTTTTCTACTCGTATATTCTGATAATATGTATATCTCCGACTCTTCATTTACTCAGTTTAAAATCCCTATTTATGGCCTTTTTTCAACGACAAGAACCATTTAATTCAAGATAAAAATATAAACATTAAATTGAAATACATTCCATATTATCTAAAAAGTGCCACTTTAAAAATACATTGTCCGTGGGGCTCTCTTTATTTTATTTAAATGTGTACAAGTAAAATTGAATTTCGTAAATGTGAAATATAATTGAAGAAGGTCTAATAATTAAACCAACAAAACCTACGAACCAAAATTTGGTGATGCCGGCGAATTCAATCAGTTTATAAATTCATCATGTAACAAAATATTTATTTTTGGTTCCCACAAACTCACAAATAAACAATATTTTTTCGATTGAAAAAGAGTGTTCTGTGGCGAACCCGGTGCATCACCAATTATATGTAGCCCCATCTATACCATTTTATCATATATATTAACATAGTTAGTCAGTCGAATATTATAAGTGAAAGAATAAAGACGTATATTCTAGAACTTCCTTTATTGGTGACCCCGACGCTTTTATCAATTTAAAAGTAGAAATATTATTAATAATGTCAAAAAATAAGGCGCAAAAACATTCTGTGGATCCAAGCGAACAGATGAAGAATATTAGCTCCGTAAGACTTCCAAAATTCTGGCCAAAAGCCCCAGATACGTGGTTTTCCCAGCAGAAACCCAATTTTTATAATGGGAATTGACATAGACGAAGCCAAATATCATTTGGTAGTTGCATTGCTGGACCAGGACACCGCCGCCCGTTTGACTGCGTTTTTGACTGAACCCCCGAGTGAGAATAAGTATGTCGCAATCAAATCCAAGCTCTTAGTCACTTTCCAAAAATCAGAGTATGAAAGAGCTGGAGAAGTTTTGGATGCTCCACCACTTGGGGATAGCAAGCCATCCGAGTGGATGGACAGGATGCTAGGACTGCTCGGAAATCATAAGCCCTGCATGCTATTCAGAAGAATATTTATTTCTCGCCTATCAGAGACTGTCTGGACTGGTATAATAAACATTAAGACGGAAAACTATCAAGAATTGGCCGTAATAGCGGATGACCTCATGGAAGCCCATCGGAACAAACAGCTTATTAATAGTGCATCTCCTTCAATGGCACTATCACATTCTCTGGAAGTGAATGAGAATAAACAAAAGTCCCTAAGGTGTGGTAATGCGAAGCAAGATTTTCAACAACCCCGGAACCAAGGATATTTTCGCTTCCATAGGAGATTTGGTGCCAAAGCATTTAAATGCCTTAAGCCATGTACCCCTCCCTTAGCCAAACATTTTGAGGATTCCCACAAGGAACAGGGAAACGGTCCCGCCGATCACTGACAGGGGCTCCGCAGATCGGCCAATGTATAAAAATACCTCTTTTGCGGTTGCAGACCAAAAGTCTAATCGCCGTTTCTTGGTAGACTCGGGGAAAGTGTAACTGTGATCCCAGCCTCTCCATCAGAGAAGCGTTTCAACCCTGGTGGTACTCCACTTGTAGCCGCTAATAATTCTTCCATTGCAACCTTTGGGAAGAAAAAAATTAACATCAACCTGGCCGGTCGACAATTCGAATGGAATTGCGTTCTGGCTGACGTTCACACACCCTTGTTAGGAGCCGATTTCCTTCTTCACTCCGGTTTTCTAGTAGACGTTCGTTGAAGGCAGCTCATCCATCCGGAGTCTCTTCAAACCGTTCAACTTTCAAAGTCCCTCCAAAATGTTTTACACCTTCAAACAGTGACATCAGATCCCTTTTAGCGAATTCTCAAGGAGTTCTCAGAAATTATCAAACCGACATTCTCCACGACACCCAAACATGGAGTTTCACATTTTATTCCCACCACAGGTCCACCTGTAAGAGCACGAGCCAGGAGGCTAGCTCCAGAAAATCTCAAAGCAGCCAAAGCGAAGCTTGAGAAACTAGTGGACCTTGGCATTTGCCGTCGTTCAGATAGCCAATTCAGTTCAGCCATCGTTTTAGTGGATAAGTCGGATGTTTCGAAACGAGTATGTGGAGATTACACTCTTTTAAACAAAATGACCGTCCCAGACCGTTACCCAGTGCCTCATATACAAGATTTTTCTTCCATGCTCGCTGAAATTTTTCAAAAGTGGATTTAGTCAGAGGATATCATCAAATCCCTGTCGCTTCAGAGGACGTACCAAAAACAGCAGTTATAACCCTGTTTGGGTTATTCGAATATTTGCGAATGCCATTTGGACTTAAGAATGCTGCTCAAACATTTCAAAGACTTATGGACTCTGTCTGTTCTGGACTGGACTTTGTATACGTTTACCTGGACGATATCCTTGTGGCGAGCAAAGACGATGATGAACACGAAAAAACACCTCAAGAGCCTCTTCAGAAAATTAAAGGAATACGGACTCACACTCAGCGTAGCGAAATGCAAGTTTGGAGTACCTGCACTGAATTTCCTTGGCCACAGAGTTTCAAAGGACGGAGCTGCACCTTTGCCATCCAAAATAGAGGCAATTAAGAATTTCCCAAGACCATCTACTGTCAAAGGACTTCAGGAGTTCATCGGGATGGTGAATTTTTATCATAGATTCATAAGAGGAGCAGCTGGAATTCTACGTCCCCTATACTCCGCAACCTCTGCTAAAGTGAAAGGAAGTTCAATTTCGTGGTCGAAGGATATGGAACTAGCTTTTGAAAAAACAAGTTAGCACTCGCATCGGCAACTCTACTCCACCACCCAGTAAATGGAGCGAAGATATCCTTAACAACAGACGCTTCTGACACAGCATTGGGAGCTGTCCTACAACAATTTGTGGATAACAAGTGGCAACCACTAGCCTTTTATAGCAGGCAATTAAGGACACCAGAATGTAAATACAGTGCCTTCGATAGAGACATTCTGGCAATTTATCTATCAATTTGTCACTTTCGGTATTACCTGGAAGGTCGTGACTTCACAGTATTTACGGACCATAAACCTTTGACTTTCGCCCTGGGGAGGATTTCAGAGCCTTGGTCTAAGCGACAACAGCGGCATTTGAGCTTAATATCTGAATTCACTAGAGACTTACAACACGTAGCTGGAAAAGATAATCCAGTAGCTGATGCTCTGTCAAGATCCGTTTCAACACAGAGGAAGGAAGAGCGTGATACAGACGACGAAGAAGAACCTTTAACGACTGTTTTTGCCATAACACCAGAGTCGATTTCGAGGAGATGGCCCGAGCCCAGACAGAAGACTTAGAAGTTCGATCATTAAAGGAGAGCCAAAGTGCTGGATGAAGTATAGATGGGTGATTCGGCCAAAAGCTACTCTGTGACATTTCCACAGGGACTAAACGACCCTTGGTGCCAAAGACAAAGAAAAGTTTTTGAAGCGGTCCACAACCTTGCATACCCAGGAGTAGAAGTAACAAAACGATTGGTATCCTCCAAATTCGTATGGCCAAACCTTAAAAAAGAAGTAAGATCTTGGGCAAAGCAATGCATGAATTGTCAACGCGCAAAAATTCAACGTCATACTCGAGCTCCAATAGGCAATATTCCTACTCCTAACCGTCGTTTTGCCCATATTCACGTGGATTTAGTAGGACCTTTACCTCCATCTCAAGGTTTCTCTCACCTGCTAACAATTGTGGACCGTTTTACTCGTTGGCCAGAAGCCATTCCTTTGAATTGTATAAACACGTCTACTTGCGCCAAAGCTTTAATAAGTCGATGGATATCAATTTATGGCCTCCCTTCAGAAATTACATCAAATAGAGGTGTTCAATTTACTTCGCGTCTGTGGGAAGAAATTAATCGAGGTTATGGTACGAGACTCCATAGAACTACTGCTTATCACCCACAGGCGAGCGGCCTAGTTGAACGTTTTCACCGTCATCTCAAGGTAGCTTTAAAAGCAAGACTTACCGGCCCAAACTGGATAGATGAACTTCCATGGGTTTTACTTGGATTAAGAATAGCTCCGAAAAAAGATTTGGACACATCTTCGGTAGAATATGTTTTTGGATCCCCACTCACAGTACCAGCAGATTTTGTACTGGCGGCACCAGACTCCCTTGACACCAAATCACACTTAAAACAGTTGCGGTCAAGGTTGAACGAATTTTGCCCTCTTCCGACCAATCGTCATGGGACAATATCTACTTTCGTGCCTCATTCTCTTAAGGTTGCTGAGTTCGTTTTCATACGGAGGGATGATCACGGAGGACCCCTGAGAGCTCCATACGCCGGCCCATTCAAAGTAATTAGTAGAAAGGAAAAGACTTTTATAATCAACAGGGGGAGAGGGAAGGAAAGAGATCATTTCCATTGATCGACTGAAGTATGCCCACATCGACCCAACATCTCCGGTTCCCTTAGCACAACCTCCTCGTCGTCGAAGGCCTCCGCAATTTCAAACTAATAATTAAATATGTATCTCGATGGCTGGGGGGAGCTATGTGGCGAACCCGGTGCATCACCAATTATATGTCCAATTATATGAGACTTCCTTCAGTTCATATTTTTCCGGAACGTGAGGACTTGCAATATTGAACAAATAAAAATATATAATATTGAAATAGTTTGTTCAAAGGACTCATAAATGTCACTGATTGAGGTCCATAAAAAGGCACTGTTGATTGGAAGGATGGAATTCTTATCTTTAGTAGTCCTAAACTCGCATTAGATCTTGACAAAAAAATTTTTTTAATAATTTAAGATGTGCTTAATGGTGGTGGATCATCCCTGAAAATTAATGCATTATCATCGATCATGTACATATTCGAACTGTGAATAAAAAAATCATTATCACCATGTTGTTTTATTAGCTAAAGCAGGGTTTTTTGCAATTTCTTAAAATTGTCAAGCTTGATGTGGATGGCTTTGAGGTGTGTTTTGGACTCTTTGGTACTTCCCAGAATTTTTTGTTAATGCGTGTTAGATTTGGACAAAAATTTGATATAGGATTTTGGATTGCTAAGAAGTAATATTTTGAGTGATTGGTTGTTCTCGGGGAGAAATATATACAAATAAAAATCGAACCTTTTATTTGTTTGTTCGTCCTTTGACTCTCCTAAACACATATTAATCAACTATTCTATTGGTAAACTTTGATGTGCTACTTCAGAGTAGTGGATGACCTGGCTCTCTTTGTTAGAGGTATTGACCGCCCTACACTTACATCAACAAATGTCAGATTCAACAATGTAAAAACAAAGGCTTCTTCTCAAAACGCAAAAAAATTATGTATAAAATTTAAATATCTAATTATAAATGACAAACTTAATTGGAAGGAGTCATCAAGTACATAACCTCTTAAGCTATCTCTTTAACCTAAAAAACTTTGTTGGGCACGATTTGGGGGGGGGGGGGCTTAGTTCTTCAAAGTCGAAATGGATATATGAAACCTACGTAAGGCCAATTGTAAGTTACGGAGTAAAGTATTCGTGGCTAGAATTTAATCAAATGACCCAATGAAAAATTGCCTCAAGAAGCCTTATGTCGGTCACCGGAGCCATGAGATCTACCCAACTGCGACCATGTAGTATAATTCCTCAACATCTATATATATTGAGCAAACGTGCTTAGTGAGATTCCAAACAATGGGTTTGAACACTATTATTTAGTCTAGTATGGTCTTATGGAGATGAACGAGCTAGCTGTGGAGATGACGAGAAAGAAAAAATCCAGTGAAGAGTTTCTTCTAAGAACCTCTTTACTTTTGAATATATTTTGTGATAAATGTTAGCTCATTTACGGCCGGCTGATATCCGAATTGAGCTCCGGTGTGGTAGGGCTCATCTAGGAGCTAAACAAACAACAAACTACAAAGGATAGCATATTTTATTATGGATTTCAAACAAGGCTCATTAATAACAATTTACAATGCATTCGTTTAGGGTTTTTTAAATAGATAAATGCATCAATTAAAAGACTTTAGTATTGGAATAAAAAGGAATGAAATACCACATGAATATGTGCATAACGCATTTATATTCTTATAATTGACGGCTCTCACCACACTTTTAACTTTTAGATATGAATGACCAAAGTAGTCATAGGATAGTGAAGGGGCTTGACCATCAATGAATAACACCTTTTCTTATAAATACTTATAAATGCAAGTTAACATACGTCTACCTTGCACTGGTCATTAGCAATCTATTATTATTGTTTGTGTTAAACAAACAATTAAAAATATATGTATAACCATTAATATGCAAAAAAAAAAAACCACTAAAAAATGTGTGAAAAACGTTGGTGGCTTAAGGAGCGTGCCTTTAAGATCAATCGTATTCGAGAAGACCATTGGAGTTAAACATATTCTTCATTCAGCTGTGATTGTTTGTGTACTGTTTAATAATGAACTTTGCACCTGATAATTAAAGGGAGTAATTATTATCCTACTGGATGCATACCCTCTGAGGTAATGAAGAGAGACTAGGAGCAATACGTTTATTGGACTGAAGTTACAGAGACACTGGCTTCTCTTTATAAAAAAAAACAATATACTAAAACCATAACTAAGTAAATTGTTAAGTTATTAAAAGATACTTTAAAACTGAGAGTCTTTAATGTCAAACAAGACAATAGTAAAAATCATAGAGATATAAAGATAAAGAGAGCTTATTTCCGCCATTTAGCAGAGAAACATTGTTCAGCTGTATTCTGGACACAATGACGTATTTATTCTCCTCCAATAGCAGAGAAACATCGTTCAGCTGTTTCGGGACCATAGAGATATAAAGATATAGAGAGCTGATTCCCTTCAATAGCAGAAAAACAGCGTTCTGTTGTTTCTGTGTGTTCAAATAACAAAGTAATTTATACTACGTCATCGTAGCTGATCTTAGAGATAGATTCTATCTCTATGATCAGCTTCGATGACGTAGTATCCATTACTTTTTTGTAGTGACACACAGAAACAATAGAACGCTGTTCTCTGCTATTGAAGGGAATCAGCTCTCTATATCTTTATATCTCTATGTTCGGGACACAATGACGTATTTCTCAGAAGAAATCCAATAAGCTCTCTATATTTCTCTATGTAAAAAATATGTAAAACAAATACTTACCAGTTTTACTCCTTGTTTTTTGTAATTTAATAAATGAAGTTTTTTTTCGATTTATCGATATTCTGGACATTAAGTTACACAAACCAAGAATAACTAAAAATTCTATAAGCGAGTGTATGAATAAGTGACAGCTTGATTATCTGATCATAACTAACTGATATATATTTCATATAAGGGAATACTTCTTATACAAATGGGGCTACAATAAGAGCATAGAAACGAATGGGAGTTAATAACAAATAGGATCAAATTCTTCCTTCCTTTTCCCAAAGGAATTGGCCAAAATTTTAGTTCTTCTTTAGTCCGTAAGGGGCGCTTGATGCTAGAGCTCTTTGAAAATAGTAACAAAGTCCTTTTATTATTTATATTTGGAATCTTGCACAATGTTGTAGTGATTTGATATATTTTCAAATCATCAAACTTAATCCCTTTAAACCGGTTTTAAATAAAAGACTGTGACGTAATTTCATGGACTAGCGACATCTAACGTTAAAGAAATTACCCAAAATTTTGGGCCATTTTTTGTTTTGTTTACTTTTTTTCCATCCTGCACTACTTTACTTTAACGCTTTAGGAGCAGAGGGGCCATGGAGAATCTGCTACAAGTCCCTTTAAACTATCAAGGAAAGTAACTATATATTATATGAACAAATCAGCCCATTTTCTTTTTTCTTTCACTTCACGATTATTTACGCGTATTGCTCTATGTTCAATTACTCCCACAACAAATAGCGACAAGATGTTTTTTTTTT
>CP045907.1:11985156-12004250 GCA_013387185.1 Caligus rogercresseyi
ATAATGGACTGCATTTTAATTGAGAAACTGAAAAGGTAATATGAAACAAACTTGAAACACAAAGGTAAACATCCACATTTTTGTACTTTTATATTACATGGTTTATAGAATGTTTATCATATAACAAATAAAAATATATTCTGAAATTTTTTTTTTATATATCCAATATTTTTGTATTAATAACAGTGTATAATCATCAATATCATTCAATCCTTTGTTATACTTCTGAAATGTAAATATTGCGTTGATATGAAAATACAATCTTGGCACATCATTTTCTATTCGTTTTACCGTAAAACATTTTTTTTAAACCAAGCGGTCTTATTAAACTGTTAACAATTTTCAAAAAATCAATTTTTATTTCTCGGATTTTATCCCTTTCAATCAACTATTCATGTTACAAAAAATAATTTTCCTTCATATATGAACAAAGAGGAAGTATGGCATATTATTTATATGGTTTATATTTGCCTGTCCTATTTTTAGATCAATAGTTCCTATTTTTTGCTCCAGGCAATTTTCTGTTGTACATTAATGAAAAAAATGAGATGGCAAAAGTTTCAACTTCGAAGGCCATTTTGTTACTGCACAAGCCATTTAGAGATTAAAAAGGGGGTTTTATTATTATTATGTGATTTATATATATATATATATATATATATATATATATATATATATATACATATATATATATACCATATATACAGTGATCCCTCGCCACTTCGCGGTTCATTTAACGCGGATTCGCTATTTCGCAGATTTTCATAATGCTGTAGGATGTGCGAACAAAAAGGCGACGATGAAAGAGAAGAGGAGAAGAGGACACGAGAGATGAGGAGGAAGGACTAACGCTTGGTTGCTTAGCAACCATGGTACGAATGGCCACTGAACTTAAGCTAGTAGCTGAGGAATGGGATCCTTTGATCATCGTTCATTACAGTTCTCCAACGTAATCGATGGTGGCATGTCGGTGTACAAGGATCTTTTTGCAAAGAAGAAAAAAGAGCGACAACAGCTGCCTATCCTATGTTTTTCTCCCGAACAAACACACTGCAACCGCCTACACGTGAGTCACTGTATTCGTTAATATTATTAATATTACCTGTATGCATGTATAGATGCTAATGGTAAAAAAAGTTTTCCATATTCATATTATGTTAATAATGTATAGGTTTTCTATTTCGCTGATTTCCCTTATCGCGGGTCATTTTGGAACGTACACCACCCCCGCATAAACGAGGGATTATTTTATACATATATATAAATAAAATAAATAAATATATCATATATATATATCCGGCAAATTCTCGGATGTTTTTTGAGCATCCCGGCCCTGCGTCTAAAAAATCACCGGCCGGACTTAAATATTTTCGTTCGTTCGTCATGCTGAAAGTGACGTCGTGTTGTTGAGAATAATTTTTAGTATTTAAAAAAAATATTTTGAAATGATTTTCTAAAAAAAGTTATTTCCAGATATAATTTTTAAATTTTAAAAAATGTTTCTAAAAAACGTCATCACTTTCAGAATGACGAAGGAACGAATATAGATATATAAGTCCCGCCCGGGGGTCCCAGCGAAAAAAGTGTCCCGGTCGTTTCCTGATATATATATATATATATAATAGTGAGAATGCATAACCACAATTTTTTAAAGATATTTAAAATATTGGATTTCATAGACAACGGTCATATTTTTTTTCTTCCTCATAATCTTTATTGAATAAAAATAATACATCATATAATGTAAAAGTCATAGTTTCTTGAGGACTCAATCCCATCTCCAATGATCTCTCACGTTTCACCAACCACAAGCATGGCATATTAGGGCTTCAAAACAAGGGGTTAGGGTCCCTCGTGGATTACCATTTTTGGGAATTCAAATCTACCTCCATCAGATCATCATGTGTCACACTCATTTTATATTTGGAGTTCAATATAGGCGTGTGCATGTCAGAATCATGAATTATATGATGGGCTTCAAAGCAGCCTTGATACGCGTATTCACAGTTACGGGTTCTTACTAACCAAAAAATTCCTTTTCTATAAATTTAACCAGAGAGTGGGATGCTAATGCTTCATTATTATTAATAACAATTATTATTCTGCCATCAATTTAAAAAATATTATTTACCATTTTCTAATGCACCACCGTTTTGTATGTATATATACTCAACTATATAATTATACAATAACAGTGTAAACAATAACTTTTTGCTTAAACCAAAAGTTTATTAGTCGAATTCCAAAAGTAATATCAAATAGTTAAAAATTAAATCAACGTATGTATAGGTCTTTCTTATATTTAGAGAGCTTATCTTTTTTTAAATTCCAATATAAATATAACAGCAGACATAACTTTTAATCATAATATAATACCAAATAAAGCTTATAGAACGATTCAAAAAATATATTTTTTCATTTTTACGAAATTATTTATTATTTAACAACAAGTAAGAAGCCTCCAGTTCAACTGATGACAGCACATTTTCCTTTTCTTTTTTTACTAGTTATGTCTAATCCTAGGAATATACATATAACAATAGCAGCTCACCTGATAACAACGATCCTTATAGACAATCTGTTGTAGAGTCACTGACTTATAGCCCGGCCTCGCCGTGCACATGGGCCTCTTATCCCCAGATCTCAGGCGGGCCTTGACCTGTCTCTGAACGTCCAGAACCTTCTTTTCGTGGAGTCACTGGAATACCCTATAACAGCGTTAACCAGGGATCCAATCCAGGAGAGGATGTCAAAGGCCAGGGAGATTGGAATGAGGACGAAGAGAAGGAGCCAGGCATGGTTGTTGAGGATATGGGCTGAGAGGCGATCAGCGAGGGAGGGAGGCTCTTTCTTTTTGTCGGTCATAGTGTGAAGTACAGGGGAATGAAGGGGGGGGGGGGGGAAGGGCCTTAAGAGAGAGGAAAATCAAAGCAATGGAACTCAATGAGCCCTCAGCACTGAGTGAGGAGGAAGTTATGCCAGCCTTTTTACTCCTTGTGAGGGCAGGTACTTGCGGGCCCGGTCGGTTTTTGTGTTGAGGAAAATTCATAGGTCTTACACAAAGACGTTATTCTTGTATATTGTTTTTAAAAAAGTCTGAGAAAAGATCCTTCTCTAGAATCAGGAATACATTAAGTACTTTCATAAAAAATATTTTTTTCTTAGAGTACTTCGTGTAAGTAATATTAAAATATTTATATATGTATATATATACATTATATATATGTATAATTTATATATATATATATATATATATATATATATATATATATATTATTATATATATATATATATTATTAGCCATATATAATTTTTTTTTTTTGCTTATATGTTCGATAGAATTGCACCAACAGGATATAAATAAGCATTATAATTATAATTAGTCTATCGAACCTAGGATCTTATCAATGAGGTAGACCAAAAATGACCATCCCCTCTCGGATTCGAACCTACGCCCCCAACATTGAGAGTTGAACACGCCTTAGCACGCACGGCTATCGAGCTCCCTTTATTAGCCATATATTTTCAATATATGTATTAAAGTATTTCAATGATCCAAATCGTATTATAATATCCATTAAACTACAAAGTCTGCTTTTAAAAGTACCATAGCTACAACTGAAAATTGGTTGGAAGAAGCTCTTTGATATGATGTATCTAAAATGGATCTTATTTGACATTTAAAAAAATATTTTCTTGGATGATTCAAGTTTTCTCTTATATTACTTTCAATATCTTAATAGCCCAAATAGTAGATGCCGTTATGACTAACGGCATTACTTCCTACGTTAATGGACTTCCTTTACACACAATAATTCGCTTGGCAAATCATTTATTCTCGTAGAAGCATGACTTCCACAAAACGACATTGTTATTCCATCACTTATTTGTTAAAAGGCAGTATTTCAGTTGCATTTTTATTTTTGATGAAGTATTTCAAAGGAATAGGGATTTTTTTATTCAATATTTTTCAGATGTGTCTTGGATTAATTTTTGCTCTGAACCGTATTTCTAATTCTATCCATGTAATATATAGATTCGATGCTTACAGCTCCCACGATTTCGTAGGATTTCATGAAACTTATGAAGATGTCAAATGCCGCCATGATGGGGAAAATGGCTGCTTAAAATGTTTAGTTATCACTTGTTAGTACATAGGTGGCAAAGGAAGACCCTGAAATATCACCTTCTTTAATAACAAAAAAAACAAAACAATGGAGATATTATACACTGTTTTGAGTAACTGTTCCCTAAAACATAAGTCATCCATCAACATATTTCGATTTACCTTACCTTCCTTTTTTTAAAGAATCAATGATACGCCTTATGGAATATTAAAAAAGAACCAATTCTTTTTGTGTAGAAAAACCGGCCTTAAAGGATTTAAAACAACATCTCCTTTCATCCTATATGAATACTTTATCTTGAGAAAAAGATATGCTGATCGTGACTTGGGTAAAAAAGAAGATATCTGTTACTCTTAGTGGTCTTTGAAATCAAATTGACTGTTTGTGAAATCAAAAAAGCATGTGAGTCTCTTATGATTCATTCTTACTTGTACATTGTGAGTTGTTAATGTTTATATGAATGGTTTATCTATGGGGTGTCATTATTTTTGAATTTGTAGAAGCTGAGGAGTAAGGAATATATTCCTATCATTTTTAGCTAAGGTATTTCTACTTAATGATTGTTTTTTCATGTTTTCATGAATAGTAAAACGCCAGACATCTTAATATTATTATTCTTACGTCATCAAAAATTATGGCATTCATAATGTATTCCTCCCGCTTGCCGGTGTGACGTCATTCAAAAGCATCGGTAAGCGAAAATACGGACAATCCGTCTATTGCAATTTACCTTGATTCTAGCCACTCAAAATTATGGAGGATGTTTGAAGGCTTAAATTAACTCAAGACCTGAGTCCTAAATTGTCAAATGCTATGAAAGGCTTGCGAACTTGGAGTAGAGACTAGGTTCACTCTATCTACTTAGCCTGCAAATCTTTTTATATGCAATCTCTATATAAAATGAAGACCTGGTGTCTTATACGATAAATCTTATTGTCTTATTAACATACTTTATCACATTTTGAATGCATGATAAAAATAAGTTATTACAAGAAAATATTTTAGTAATAAAGATGTTTAGTGTGCACCTTTAGACTTAGTAATACCTTTCCTTCATGACAGATTGTGAAAATCAGCGTTCGAAAAAGTAAACGATTATGCGTCATCTCCACTGACCCATTCAAGTGTCTTAACAGAATTTGAGAAGTATTAAGAGATTTTGAGTAATTATTAATGAATGTGTTATGTTTTTGCATAATAATTTTCAATTTAAAAATAATTTAGAAGTAATTTTAAAAGTCCTATATTTCCCTGGTTTGATTTGAAATATGTATCCTTTACTTTATTGATATTCAAATTGAGGCAAAAAATAAATCAATTTTAAAGGTTTACTGACGTACATTTTTACTTTCCACATTGGCCTCAATTTTAGGATCATTTATGATGGAGGCCTGACCACCAATTCCAATGTCAAACGTTTTGTCTACTTTAAATCAAATTAGGTCAACTGATTTGACGTCCATTAATGCTGCTGTCATTTGTCTCATGACTACAACGGCAATAAATGGTAATCTTGTCCTTATATAATATGTTTAATGCTGTAAGTCCGCTGTTTATAGCGCAAAGTCATGCTGACTCATTTATAGGGTCATGATACCACTCATAAGCGAAAGCATGTTGAGTTTATAAGCGTAACTTTGAAGTGCAAGTTCTTTGCTTGTGAGCCAAAATATAAACTGCTGAGTCATCACTCAGTTTGGGCCAAAAAATGCTTCATACTTTTTTGTATTCATATTCAACTGAGTTTAATCGTTCTTTTTCATTTCAAATGCATTTGACGCATTAGAGTTAAAAAAGTCAAAGAGAGTTAGAGGTCAAAAGCCATTGAATAATAATACCGTATTGGCCCGAATATAAGACGACCCTGAATATAAGACGACCACCCCCTTTTCAGGCTCATGTTTTGGGGGGGGGGGGGAATCATAGAAAAAATCATACAGCAATATATTTTTGAAAATATTTTGCACAAAAAAACTGCAATAAGAAAGAAAATGTAGCATAACAACAACCACTAAGTACACAGATCTTCTGCATCGCTGACACTCTCACTATCGTCGTCACTTTCTTGTTGTTGTACTAGTCCCTCCCACAGTACGTCGTCGTCAGATCCATCTAAGGCATTGGAAACGCAGCACTTCTTGAACCCATGAGCGATGCTCTCTGGCAAAATGGCACGCCATGCCAGGAGGATCCACTCACAAAGCAGACGCACCACAGGCTTCTGAATTTTTACAGTTGGTGTGAGTGCGTGGTTATCTAAAAGTAGTCACTCCATGTATCTCTTGCGTAGATTACACTATGCAACAAAAAAATTGCCAACGGCCAAAACTTTAAAATTGATTCTATGGAGTCCATGCAATGATAAATTGCTATTTCGAACAATGGGCTTTTGTTTTTCTGGCCACAATTAAAATTTTAAAATTTTCATGTTTTAGGCCAATGGTACATACGGATCTATGATTTTCAGGGACAAGGCAGCAATTAACATTAATGTATTGCCAATACAATTTCGAAGAAAGATCCAATAAATCTATTGGTAAAGTAATATTTCCAAAACTCTGATTATGTAATGAGATAATTGCATTATAGTCGTAAAAAATGGGACAAAACGGACACTTTCACGTTATGATAGATATATCACTCATGGACAATTTTTTCAGCTGCAAAGTTATATTTACATACGTTCCAGGCTTTATAATAGCCATCGAGACCATTAGAACCATTAAAAACGACTTTATTATCGAATAATTGAGCAAAAATCATTAGGCACCTATGCTCCTCATATCTATGATCATCGTTCTAAAGGTTTCGTGATTGTTAAAATTTTCTTCGTTCCGTAACAAAAGGATTAATATCAATATATATATACATTTGCATGTATTCTAACTCAGTAAATTACATGTCCTTAAAATTAAAACATTGAATTAAATAAAAATAAAAATTTATTGTTTTAATAATCAGAGTTTTGGAAATATTACTTTACCAATAGATTTATGGATCTTTCTTCGAAATTGTATTGGCATTGCATTAATGTTAATTGCTGCCTTGTCCCTGAAAATCATATGTACCATTGGCCTAAAACATGAAAATTTTAAAATTTTAATTGTGGCCAGAAAAACAAATATCACGACTAAATAATCATATATCTGTAATCCCCATTCTCTAAATTACTTGATCCATTTTTTTTTTGCGTTGGCAAGACAAAAGTCATTTTTTTGTTGCATAGTGTTATCTTTAAATGGTTTGTTGAAAACAACGTCCAGCACCTGTAAATAATCGTTGTGAAATGTTTCGGATAAAACGATCACTAGACCTCTCCATTTTTGAGTGTTTTGGTGTTGTGAAGGATAGGCCTAATGACCGCATTCAGGTTAACTTTAAAAAATGAAATTATGTTTTTTGTCTAGTCCGCGAAAATAAGACAACCCCCCTTTTTAAAGTACTATTTTAGAACAAAAACCCCGTCTTATATCGGGCCAATACGGTAATAGTCCATTATTATATAGAAGTAATTTAGAACAATGAGCTTTTTTGTTAACGCTAAAAGGACCAAAAATCCAATATTAATGTGATGGATTCTTTATGAGACTAGTTATAAATTAAAATAGAAGACTTTTGTTTGTAAATTTCATTGACTTTTGATGATGGGTTGACTTCTTAACGAATTCACGTGACACATATCTTCTAATTGCCGTGGTTACCAAGTCCCTCTTCAGCTAACTTTTATTAGAAATCTTAAACATAGTCTTCAACAGTTGTCTCTGTAATTATTATACCGTTTTCAAGTATCATTTTAATAAGTGTAAAACCGCAAAAACTCATTGATCCGGAATTGGAAAGTGTCTTAAATATATACCTACATATAATTTGATATATATTTTACAAAAAAAGTATATGAAACTTGTATTGAACTCAACAATAAACTCTTATTGAAATTCAATAGTTTATATTCTGTGGTTCATTTTATATCAACAAAGTCTTTATTTATCAAATATATAATCACGTATAGATATAAAATATATTAGTTGTATTGAAAAAAAATATTTTTTTTAAATACCTCCAATCATAAATATAAAACTTTACTAATAATTTAAACGTAACTCGATAAAACTTGTTATAAACAAGTATTTATTGATGCAAATAAAATATATATTATTTTATATTGTTGGTAATTCATGGATTTTGACCCCCATTTTGTTACCATTCAAATAATAGTCAACTTTTGTTCTATAATCAGTAGTTAAAGATACAAACTATTGAACTAACCACAAAAAAAAAAATTGCTCTGGTATTTAAAGATATATGAGTTAATGGCAAAGAAAAAAATCAGACTGATAGCAAAATAATCGTTGGGAAAAGGAGGAAAACTGAGAAGGAAATGTTAATGCTTGCCTTGTTCTACGTATGCCAGTCCAAATAGAAGGTTAAGCAAGTTACGTCTCAGGTAGTATTGTTTATGTAAGCGACGAATAGTACTCTAGGATAATTTTAATAAATCCTTAACATATGTTACTAATTGTTCACAAACATACAAACGTATTAGTCAAATCATACATTATTATGAAATATATGTTTTCATCAAATAAGTTATTTTTTATAATGACCTTTTAAAAATAAATCTCTGAACGCACCAAAATAGCGTCCATTAATAAATAATATATTTTGAAAATGTTGGTTGTTTCTCATTACATAAATATAGACTTTAATTTTATAGCAAAATCGGACAGGTCAAATGTGTGTCAAATCTACCATTCTTAAGAATCGCTTTCATTCATAGTCTCAACAATTAGTGACTCGAAGATATCCTACTCCAGGTTCTAATTGGATCAGGAAAAAGTTCTTGCAAACATGAATTCATTTATGTCTGTATTACAGATTCACGCTATAAAATCTGATTAAATTTCGAAAGAAGTCGTCAAATTGATTGAAATATAAAGCCCATGGAATTGAGAACAGCATCAACATGGCCCAAAAAATATCTAGTGCTTAGTGGAGTTATAGAAAATAGAACTACAATTTTTCCCGCCAGTCTATAAAGATAAATATATAAGATTTATAAATCAGAAAATGATAAAAATAATGTTAAATATATGTATTCAAAAATATATAATCTAACATAGACCGTTAAAACTTAACGACGTATTAAGATAAAACGAAAAAAAACAATGAATTTGACGATCTTTGATATTTCACATATCAGATTTTAGGGGAGATACATTAAAAACTGGGAGGGCCTTGAATAAGTATATGAAAAACGAATTTTCCGGTAACAACCAAAGGTTCCAAAACATACATTAATACTTCAAAATGATCCTGAAAAAAATCTTCTAAATCTAACTTGGCAATTTATTACGTCTAGACTTGAAAATATCATTTTGTTACTCAATCCTAACAAGATAACAATGTCCACTGCTTGATATTAAGCCCACTAATAATAGATATTAGGGGGAAATATGTTTGTGACGAAATTAATAACAGTTTTTTTGAACCAACATACAGAGATTGCAAATATACTTGTTATTTGAAGTAAAGCTCCCACAAGTTGCAAAAAATACAATTGTAATATATATATATATATATATATATATATATATATGTGTTGTGTTTCTTTATAAATCTATTCGTCCGTTTAACATGGATCCAAATCCAAGGCTATGCATACTCATGTAAGCTCCATGAATATGAAATAAGAAAAGCTTATGTAACACTGGAGTCTACCTGGAAGTAGATATAGTTAAAGATTATATAAATGTAGTATTTCTGAAGGCATATGGAGAAATTTCTCAAAGTAATATATTTACGAAATACTTTGCGAATTTGATGATACACTATTTTTTATTGTGAAATAAACTATTTTTGAGGGCTTCAGCACTTTTATAAAATATAAAGAATATGACTTTTACACTCACACACAAAAAAAAACCAGTTTCTTAACAAGTTAAATGCGTTACTTTTACCTGCCTCATGAAAATAGTTGGAAGCTTATTTTCATGTATATTTCCAAACATACTTAAATAGTTAATCACTTTCTTGGATCTTAAAATTCCTCTATGAAAAGTTATTTGTGAAATGGTTGAAAAGTACATTTCAGTGAGAAAATGTGGTAATATTAACAACATTTAAGTTTAGTCGAATATATTCCATTCTCAATTATATATATTTTTTTAAATCCTATACGGACATCTTTAAACTTTAACGCAGTTTCAACAACATGACGTTTGTTCAGGCATTTTCTTAACAGGCCCCGATAGCTACTAAATACATACGTAACAAAACGACGGCTACAATTGTGTATTTATAAAAAATATTCGTACTTTAATATACACTGACATGACTTCAAGTAAAGATTATTATCTTATTTCTAATACGCGATGACTTGATTTCATTACTACATAGTATGAGACTTGTTTAAGACAACTGTTAAGGGGAAACCCCCCTTTAAGGTATGAATAAATAGATTCTCTTTGAGGGATACGATTGGGTGAAAATGAGTCTAAAACAATCAGTTCCCATAACAGCAGTTTTGTTATGCACTGTGGCATAATGAATAACGTAATAAATATTAAAGGTCTGCGTTAGTTCTCGACCCTCCATGTCAAGGGCCCAGGTTCGCCTACCGATATCATTTAAGTTTATTCTGAGTGTGATATACTAATTTAATGATGGTATGCCTATTTATATATGAAGATGTAGTTCTATCGAAGCAACAACAACAACACTAAAGATAATATAATAAAATAAGTATTTAAAAAATATCTGTGTATTCAAAATTATCAATGAAGTAGTTTTTTTATAAGATCAAAGAATCTTCTTTAAGGTAAAAAGATGTCGTGCCGATGGAGAAGGATAAAACCTAAGCTTGACATTAGGGTTTATATGTTTAGATTTAAAAAATTTCAACTTGCTGATTCATATACTTAATTCATTTTATAAACTGGTTAAATCTGCATAGATTTTGCAACTGTATTCAAGCTACTTTTTTTTTGCTTAATTGGTTCGATAGAATTGTATCTGACTCTATATAAAAAAGCTACTACAGTGTAAATTAGTCGATCGAACCTACGATCTTATTTATGAGATAGACCAAAATGGCCATCCCCTCTCGGGAGGATTCGAACCAGCGCTCCCACATTGAGAGTTGAACACGCCTTAGGGATCGATTCTGACCATACTGTGGAAGCTGATGAAGTCAAATTCATAAGCATCACTCTTCGAGGTTTGAAAGCGTACATCGCCAGAACGTTAATAGATGGGACTCAATTAGAATCATTGAGCATCCGTGCAATAATGATAGCTACGTCAGCGAGATTTGGACGCTATCAGCCAAGATTTCCTAAGATATATGGACAGGAATGGGACTAATAGGGAAACCTTATGACATTTTTCCCCTCGAGTTCTGTGAGACATTTTAAAACATTAAACTTTATATTACAACAATATGAAAAACTCGCCCCAAAAAACTCGTAAACAAGTTTTTTATGTTGTGTTTTTATTATTATTCTGTTATATCATTGTTTTACCTTTAAAGTCCATGGTAATATGATAAGCTTCTTTATTCGTGAAAATAATTCCTTCATTTATCTTTTGTGAGAGGACTTCCCATTCCTCGTCTTCGTGAAAGGTGTCTCATACATCATCTTCGTGAGAGGAGTTATGTTCACCTCCTCATATTGAGGAAGACTCATTTTGAATAGGTATATGCACTCAAAACTGCAATGCATCTAATAATAACCGCTGAATCATGCATTTTTATTAATATGTACTCCATGACTTTGTATTATATACGAACGCGAGTCTTTACTCAAAAGAACAAAATAACTTCCCATATACTCAAACATGAATATTTACAACAACAAAAACCTTGACACAGGGGGGGGGGGGGGGGGTACAAAAACTAGAATATTAATTGAATGATGCACGTCCGAGACGACTGATCTTTTCGTAGACATTTGGGAAGGCTTCATCGCAGTTGTAGTCCTTTCGGACTTTGTAATAGAGTGCCATGCTTTTCGCAAACATCTTGTGGAACTCATCAGAGGTCAACTGGGTTTCGGCGTAGAGGGCTACCATGGCCCCTGTGTTCAGGCAGTACTTCTCCATGACCTTTTGGGCTGTCACCTGATGAAACCCGGGTATGGGGGAAAACCTGCATCAAAAAGAAATATGTTATTTCATACGACGGGCAAAAAATATCTATACTGAGGCTGCCTCCATCGGATGTTTTTGATAATGATATTTTTAGTCCTTTGATTCACATTAATGAAATTCGCAAAAACATAGTATAGAAACACAGCTGATGTAAATGACGCAAAGTAATTCCAACCAAATAGGTAAGGTGAATAAATAACAGTTTGTCGATTTAAAAAAAATGCCTAAATTCATTTAAACAAATGTTTCCCTCTCCAAAATATGATTAACAGCTGCAAATTGTCATTATTCACCTTCCCCAGGTGGGTTGATGATACTCTTTTAAGGCAAAGTTTATTCTTTTTTATGCAATTTCTTTGATGCTACTTATCGATTCCCGACATTTTTTTGGATAATATTCTGCTAAAATAAATGGTATACCGATTTACTCCAATTGACGCCATTCGTGATTATAAGAAGTTCAAAACTCCAGCGCTTCGTTTGTTAAAGTCTATGCAACGAAATTAATATATATAAATATTATAAGATATATATATATATACCTATATATACCATTAAATTGAACTTTCTTAAAAAGAAAAATAACGTATGACTTGCTAAGGAGTTTTGGGTTTTGAGTTGCAGATTAGAGTACTTAAAAAAGCTTTAAATCGTACCAAGACTAGCAATATATGTTCTATTTGGTTTATTTTAAAAACCAATAAAGCTACTTTGAATATCATGAGAAGCATTGATGAATTACTTTTGGGTCCAAAAATGACATCATACATTTTGAATTGTTAAAATAATTATTTGGTATTTAGATTGACGCCTTTGCATAATGTTATAATAATTACGATGTTAGTAGGCTCAAAGGAAAAAGATATAGTTTTATAGGGGCTTTCACCAAATTTACCCATAGATCCCAACATCGACATGAATATCATCACTCTCAAATCGGTTCAACTCCCTGAGATGCTCTGGAACGATATGCTGCATTGGACATAGCCATAGAGGATATATCTTGGTCGTCGCGTCCACAAACTCCAGGGCTTCCTCAAGCTTTCCTAGCTCAAACCCCAAATCCTGACAAACAAAGTTATCCAAAATCCCCGGAAGAGCGAAGCGATGACGAAGAAATTTGATGAAGCTAAACTTTGGAGGCATTGCCCAGCCCAAAGTGTATCGAAACAAGGGGTGATTAATACCCTTGCCAAAGACAAACTCCATGAGCCAAAACCAGGACTTATTATGCCGATGATAAAAGCCCTGGGAGGGAATGATCTCTGTGTAGACTTCCTTGGAGTCCACTATCCGTTTGACATAGGTGTAGAACCACTCCGAGTACCAGGAGCCCATGTGATGAACGGGAAGGGATCCGGCCGAGTCACAAAACTCCCCTGTCATCACAACCCTTCTGTTTTAGAGTACAGGAGTCCCTCAATGGAGTCCACTTGATTCTCCCTCACAACGCGGGGAAAACTCCTTCACATATTCGGATAGGCTGTGCTTCGGGGTATATGTGAGTCGTATATACGGTTTATAAGGGATAATGTCTATTTCAACTGCCGTGAGGAGTCCCAAGGTGCCATAGCAGAAAGGAATGGAGCAATACAGCTCTGGGTTAGTTGAGGCATCGCATTTGACTAGATTTCCGTCCGGCATGACGAGTTCGTACATGGAACAGATGTATTGGAAGAGGCCATATTTGTTTGAGGTGGACTCGATACCCCCACCCATGACGAGGCCTCCGATGGTGAGCTCGTCTAGCTCGGGTACTATGGGAAGGGTCCATCCCGGGAGACGAGGTAGTCGTTGAGGGTTCCTATGTCGATCATGGGCTCCACGATTACTTTTCGCTCGGATGTATCCATTGATATTACGCCTGACATGTTAACTTTGATCTACGAAATATATACAATAGGGATATTGAATTTGCATTACTTGACATCGTGTCTCTGATTGTCTCAGGAATGAACTAATATGATGATATTGTTATTGAGAAAAGAGAAGGGTTTTTTTTTCGGTTAATATATTAAATTTATACAAAAAGGCAGTTTTAAAATATTAACAATGGTATTTTGTTAAAAATAAGTATTTTTGTTTGGAAAAATATATACTTTATCTTAGAAAAGCAAAACAAGTCCGGTTGTAAAAAATGTAGTTTAAAAGATACAATATTTGGGTATTCAAAGATATATATTTCAGTATAAAAATAACAATATTTTACGTTAAATTTTATCTTTTGATTCAAAATTTTAAACAAGTTTATGGTTTAAAAACTATTTCATTATATAATATTACAACCTTAAAATACTATAGTTGCTTTCTCATTAAATACGGTTTACTGTAATTTCATCGCGAGTAAATTGTCGCGGAGCTTTTTATAGCCGTTTTTTTGTCACGGGTAAATACATCGCTTACTCTTTTATAGTCAGTCAATTTTGTAGTTCTTCTTCGCGGGTAAGTTTGTCGCCAAGCTTTTTTGTAGTGAAGTATTTTTATCGTTCTTCTTGTTTTCGTAGGTAATTTTGTCACCAAGCTTTTTTGTAGTGAAGCATTTTCCGCGCTGTTTATTTTTACTTTGTGGACCTATTCATGGGGACTCTGTCTGGGGTCCCATGGGGTTTGAATCTACCGCTGACATTTTTAGGGAGAAAAGACACGCGGCTTAAGGGTTGTGCACACCTTAGCCTCGGGTGTTCCGCCGCGAGTCCTATGGGATTGAAATAATCGACCGCCGACTCTTATTAAGGGGGAAAACACCCGGCCTAAGACTTTCGTAGACCCTAATCTAACGGAATGCGCCAACTTTAACCGGATGTCCCATGGGTTTGAAATCGACCACCGACCCTTCTTAAGAGGAAACCACCCGGCCTAAAAAAAATACCTATTTAAAGGATTGCGCCGGGCTTAGTCGGGTGCCCCATGGGTTCGGAATCTACTGCAGACCCTTCTGGGTCGTAAAAAATAACTCAAGAGTTTTTCAGACACTAATTTCGCGTGTACCCTCTGTTTATCTGAGGGTCTAAGGGGTTGGAGTCCACCGCCGACTCCTCTTAAATGTAAAACAAACTCGGGTTAAGTGGTTTTCAGACCTACATCTTGCAAGATATGCATGCCTCATCCGAGAAGACTATGTAGAAATACACGGCTGACCCTTTGAAGGAGGAAAATGCATTTAGCCCAAGAGTTTTGTATAATCTAATCTCGGGGGGGGGGGGGGGGGTACGCCAGTCTCAGCCGGGGGTTCTATAACGTTGAAATCCACGGTTGACCCTGCGTAGATTTCAACTCGCGGCGGAACACCGAGGCTAAGGTGTGCACAACCCTTAAGCCGCGTGTCTTTTCTCCCTAAAAATGTCAGCGGTAGATTCAAACCCCATGGGACCCCAGACAGAGTCCCCATGAATAGGTCCACAAAGTAAAAAATAAACAGCGCGGAAAATGCTTAACTACAAAAAAGCTTGGTGACAAAATTACCTACGAAAAAGAAGAACGACAAAAATACTTCACTACAAAAAAGCTTGGCGACAAACTTACCCGCGAAGAAGAACTACAAAATTGACTGACTATAAAAGAGTAAGCGATGTATTTACCCGTGACAAAAAAAACGGCTATAAAAAGCTCCGCGACAAATTTACTCGCGATGAAATTACTGGACAACATTAGATACAAGTATTTTAAGTTTTATGACATAAGAGTCTAAAAAAACTATTTCATTTTATAATATTACAGCCTTAAAAAACTATTGTTTTTTTCTCATTAAATACGAGTATTTTAAGTTTTATAAAATAAGAGTTTCTGAAAATACACTTTAAAATAATCTTTTTAATAATCTTTTTGTCTAACCTGATAGCACTTGTTCTTATACGTCAGCTTTTGAAAAGTAACGGATTCCAGTCTGGTCGAGAGGTACACATGGGCCGCGAGTCTCCGCTCTTGGCCCTTGTCCTCACTTGTTCTTGAACAAACTTAACCTTCTCTCCATGACTCTGATCCGAGCCAAGGGCATGAAAGTAGAACATAATCCTCATAAGGGCGTCGTAGACAAGAGATATGGGAATAAGGAATATAAGGAGGATCCATGTCTGCTCGTTCAATATGATTTCACTGCATCTCACAAGAAAGGGAAGAGGAGGAGGCTTTTCATTCACTTTGGTCATTCTGACACTAACTTTTTTGGAGGCCCTTCTTCACAATATATTTTTAATATTTCTCTCTGAGAAACTTCACAACCTCCTGATTCATACCACTCAAGAATCTCTAATACACCCAGGGTCTTTTTTTCCTTCCTTAGTCTCGCATAAAAAGATCCCTTACTACTCTTCATATGCCAATACTTTTCCGCACGCCTTCTATTTTCTTAAATTTCAAGCCTTTAAGCCTGGTGCACATTATATATATATATATATATATATATATATATATATATATATATATATATATATATATATATATATATATATATATATATATATATATATACATATATATATATATATATATATATATATATATATATATATACATATAATATATGTCATATATATATGTATATATATATCAGGCTTGTGAGCGTTCAGCTTTTTTACGTTCAGAGTTCCGTTCAGCGTTAAAAAAATAGCGTTCCGTTCAATGTTTTTGCGTTCAGCGTTCCGTTAGCTTCAGCGTTCAAATATTTTTTTAAAATAACATTGTGTAATTTTGAAAAATACTATTTTGGGTGTTTATAATAAAAATGAGCCTGAACCGATTTTCAAATGATATAAATTTGTTGACTGGATCTAACCCAACCTGGGGTCTGTAGAACGTCTATATTCACAACATAAGAGGGTCTTTTAGAAAAGAATTTCCCAAATAAGTGACGACACTTTTTTTAGAGAAGAATTTACAAATAAAATAAGTGACGACGTTTTTTTTATTTAAGAAATTCCAAAAAGAGTGACAACGTTTTTTTAGAAAAGAATCTCAAAAAGTGACAACGTTTTTTTTTAGCAAAGAATTTCCGAAAAAAAGTGATGACGCTTTTTTAGAAAATAATATTTCGAAAGAAAAAAAACGGTCGTTTTCTGATAGTTGCATACCTAAATACTTTATTTTGTTATAGAATGAATGAAGAAAAGGTCATTCAATTGTGTGTAAATTTTGGTCACTTGAGGTAGAAATTTCAAAAAAAAGTGCTTCACTATTCTATAGAGAGTTCTTGGGAGAGAAGTTTATAAGTTCTTCTCATAATATTCCATCCCCTTGTTTATATCCCAGAAAAAAAATACTCAATCAAAAACTACATTGAAATGTTTGGAAAATTGAACGTGAACGCAAAACTCTTTTTTGCGTTCAACGTTCAGCGTTAAAAAAACAACTGATTTTGTCGAAAAACCTGACAATTCGCATAACTGTGATTTTTAATGTCGTCACACGGTCAGGAAGGATGAATAACATTATGTAATGTGTAATGCTTGCGTCATCAAAATATATCACAAAAAATATTTTTGGCAACGCTAACATAATAAGATTACAGACGTTTCACTATATGTGAACACAAGAAATAAACGTATTTGGTATTCTATATACCTTGAACATAATGTGTTTGACAGAAAATATTTCGATTTGTTTTACGGCCGTGTAACCAAAAAAAAATTGCATCGGATACATGAATAATAAATGCAAAATTATCTCATAAGATCCCCTTTATACAATTCAACCCAAACTTCATTGTTCATTGAGCATATTTTCAGTGATATTTAACCATTTTTATAGCTTTATATATATATATATATATTTATTTATAAGGATCTTTTGATCAACTGGTTTATCTTGTCATTATCATTATAAATTTAGGATTCATACCACTCTCATTTGGTCATTTACGCGTAATTCCTTATCAAGGCTTATAACTGTTAAATATTTCTATAAACTTATTGTTTTTTATGGTGAACAACACTTTATTTCTGTATACTGTATTATTATTAATATAAATCAATAAAAACAGTATATAAAAATTCGTTACCGGGTAAGGGCAATATACATTTGCTTATTTTTGTTGTGAAATCCCTTCCAGATATCTCAAGCTTCTTTTGGCTTCCTTACGGTTGACCTTGAGCAGCCATGGGAACAAAAATATATTTACCTGTCATGCTTTAAGGTGAAAGAAACAGGCAGAGCACAGATTTTACATTCTCATCTTCTTTATAGCCCTACCTACCCCCTTCAAGGATATTCTATATGAATTAGCTTTTCTCATATAAAAAACAGGGAGGGATTTTTTTGCTTCTTTGTGGCCAGAGAATCTGGGTTTACTTTATTTTATCACTAAGGATTGTCTGCAAATTGTCGTTTCTCATTTACAGAAAATCAGTCAGAAATAAGGAATTAGTACTTTTACATGATGCTTAACTGGTTATTCGAGTGATGGAATGTCTGGATAGATTAACTTTATATAAATGTAATAATCAGCTCACACCAAGCCATTTTCATATATCCGAATGTCATATTTTGCATTTTTTTTCTTCTTTTTCGACAAGTAATGCAAAGTTATCACAGAAGCTCCATAGACTGTGTTGAGGGGCCTACTTCTTATCTAGATTACCAAGTTTGATTTAAAAGTAGGAGAGCCCGTTCATACATTTTAAACAATACATAATACTATGCTACTACGGTATCCGCTTAGAAATCTAAATACTCAATTACGTATTAGTGCCAAAGCTTCTATATCTTAGTAGTTACTTGAATTGAAAAAAAATATTAAATTTATTTGATTGATGAAGGCAAAATATTAAAATCAGTCAGTAGGTAGTTATGGCATAATACCATAGAGGGGAAAACGTATTGGAAGAA
>CP045907.1:12004350-12026121 GCA_013387185.1 Caligus rogercresseyi
TCCTAAGCTGATCATAGAGATAGATTCTATCTCTATTATCAGCTTACGACGACGTAGATCAAATTACTTTTTGTTTATTGGACACAAAAACACATCTGAAGGGAATAAGCTCTCTATATATTTTTATCACTATGGATTCGATAGACTAAAATATACACGCTTATTTATATCCATGTGGATATTGCAATTCTATCAAACCAAAAAACCGTAGAGAGGGTGAGACCTCATTTTTTTATATTGAAATGGAGATGGATGTAACATCATGGTTTGGAAAAAATACATTATATTTGTATGATGTCTCATTCTTTATTTAGTTCTTTCCGTATTTTATGCAACAATTGAGATTATCAAAAAGCCTGAATGTCAGCGCTACCCGTCCTGACTTTGACACTCTATATTATCTATGGTTAAAGCAATTTGTAAGCATAGCCATCTAAATTTCTTAAGAATTATTGTATTTAGACCAATCAGTTTTTCTTTGGGTCTATCTTTGGTATCGTCTTTAATTTTTGTTAATAGGTCAATGATGTTCTTGACCATAGATCTCAAATAGAATAAGAAGCAATGTGGAGTTCAAATTAACTTAGTGTATTTAGTTCTTCGAGACAAGGACGCAAAGAGAGTATACAAATAGAGATAAAACACCACAACTTTAAAAAAGTGTGTAATAAAATATAAGATGCAAACTATATTTGAGGTCCAATGAACTCCGTTCACATTCAAAGTGCAGCCCTTTTCTCTGAACTCTCTACATCGTGTGTATTTAAGACCTGTTTCCTTCTGATAGGACTCTCGTGGCGATCAGACGTGGAATAAGTGTCCTAACATACGAAGAACTGCTGGGGAGTGTCTTGGGGATCAGACCGGTGGGAATCCGGAGTGCATCAAGGATGTATTGTAGCCGGGGGAGGTTCTCCAGTAAATGACCGTAGAGAAATGTCGTCCCGAAACAATATCCGAGAGGTCCGTAATTGAGAATCCTTCGTTAAAGGGGCTTCCTTCTTCGCATTAATTTAAAAAGGTCCGTTTGAACCTGATAAGAGGAAGCCGGGTGGAGATGAGATGTGGGCGAAGGGTCCTGAGTCACAGATGTGTTCAACGGTCGGGACACATTCTTGTCACCATTCTTGGTAAATGAGGATTTTTAGTCGAAATCCTTGATATTAGTGAGTCCAAGAATCATCGACTGATGTTATTGTTTATTCTTCACGAAACCTACTTTACCGTAGCTTATGTTGATATGTACATGGGTCTATTTTATAATAATATTTTTATTTATATTATGAACGAACAAGTGCTCAAAATGGGCTCATTTTACTAGTTTTATAAAATTAAAATAAGAAAAGGGCTCATTTATGCTCAATAAAGCTATTTTGACTCATAAGCTGAGCCCAGAAGTCAGTAGTTTCCTTTAAAATGCATCTTATATAAAGGTATGGCTAAGAAAAAAATCCTATTATCAATAATTCCGAACACAAAAATGCGTCATCAGATTATCCTCATGCAATATTCCTAGAACCGATTCTTCCCTTCATGTGCAGAGGAAAATCGCAAAGTTCTTCAAGACTTTTATAAAATTACAAAATAAGTTAAAGGTTAATTCTTTTGTGTGCAAGGTAACTTGTTTTAGAAAATTAACTCTATACTAAAATATGTATTATTATTTTTTTGTATGCAAATTCTCTAAATAATAAAATCATTGGAAGGAAAAAAACAATGAGTATGTTGATTTGATTGAAATACATCTTCTTTCTGAATAATTTACTTTTTGAGAAGTTGAAATCATTTCACTAATTATTTCAAAAATATATATTTTTTGCCTATATGGTTTGCCTAGAATTGCCGTATCCCTAGGATGTAAATAAATATTATAGCATTAAAATTAGTCACTCGAACCTAGGATCTTATCAATGAGGTTACACCAGAATTGACCATCCCCTCTCGGAGGATTCGAACCTGCGCCCCCAACATAAGATATCTTAATCTTCGTTTATAATTTTTTTGTATATGTTTGTCTATAAAAAGTGTGAAATAATACGGATAAAATAAACAATAAAGAACATTCTAAACAGTTGCTTTTTTAAATATCTTTGAACACTATAAAGCACGCTCACAGTCAAAAATTATACCTTCATAAAAAATATAAAAAATCATTAATGGCATAAAAAACGATCATAATTCCACCAAATCTTTTTTAACATTTAATTATTGAACTGCCCGCACATGGCGGCTTAGTCCTCCAGCCCACCACTCCCACGAAGAAGATCCTGCGTAGAGGATTCTCTTAGAACGAGCCAAGAGTATGAATCAAAAGTGTTGTTGTTTTTCATGGTGTTGTGAAGTAAATATTATTTTTGCTTCTTTTTGATATCCTGTCGACTGAGGAAATCAATGTTTACCTCCGCCGAAGGAGGTATTGTTTTCACTGGCGTTGGTTTGTTTGGTTTGTTTATTCGTCAGGAGGATAACTCAAAACGTACTGAACGGATTCGGATGAACTCGGTGGAGTTGTTGGAAATGTCAAAAGTAACAAGTGATTAAATTTTGGCATCTCTGAGTGCAGAATTAAGATGCAAAACGAGCTAAATACTAATAAATATTTCAAGTTAGCCTACTCTGCCAATAGATGTCGCTATGCTGTAAAATCGGGTGCCGGAGCGTCTTCCTCTCGGAATTTCCGTCAAGGGGAACCCTCCCCCGTCCCTCGACGCCGCCCCAGTCGTGAAAAATCCGCCTCGGAAGGCTCATAAGGACCCCGTGACGGCGGAGGTTTGCACTCTCTGAGTGTATATATGCCTCTAGTTTCTTTTGATATTTAAAATAGCACTGCATATGTCTGTGAATACATTTGGGAATGGTTTGGATCACATCCGGTGGTCGTATAAGAAATAATTATTTTCCTCCCTCTGTTCGGTAGACTGATGTTCTCACCACTTCCAGGTGAAATATAAGTGGCTGACTATACTATTGCATACATATTTCATTAATTCATGGTTGTGTGTGTGTGTGTATGTATACGATTTTGCTGCTGTTATAATCGTTTTGTTTTTGTCTCAATTCACAAATTAATTAGTAATTATAAATATTACTTTTATGCGAAAAGATTACATTCAATATAATTATAATGTATTTAGAGAGGAATACTTTACGAAATTTCAAATCCCTCAACAAGTGTGAATACGGTTTTGGCGGGAAAATCACTATCTGCTGTTTTTATAAACACTTTAATATACCTGGTTCGTAAACAGGGCCGATTTTTGCTATGAAACTTCACTCTCAATTATATGTCCTATGTATTTCAATTTCAGAATCTTCATAATATATCTGAAGGTTCATGATGGATAAAATTGAACTTTACCAATGAATAGGACAATTCAAGACGGCACGATACTTGTAAATATACATTATTCATGAACGAGGCACCTTTACACGAGCATCTTTGTTTTTAAAAAGAGACAGTATTTGGTGTTCACCTTCGTTATCAGAGAGCCTCTTAGTTAGTTATGACTAGGTTGAGTGATAACCTGCTACTATTGAATACCTTCAAATACTTGTTTAAAGCTGTAGAAAAATATATATTCCGGTCTATGACAGGTTCCTATCTTTTTGGCAAATGGGATCGATAGATTGCATCGATGAAGTTGAAATTAGTCCATAGAACCTAGAATCTGTTCTTTTAGGTTGACGAAAATTGACCACCCTCTCTCAGGATTTATTGAACCTACACCCAAGTCATTGAGAGTCCAGCACGCTACCTTTGAAATAACGCACGCACTTTCCTCTCTGGTTTTTATTTTATTCACGTATATGTATGTCCCATAGAGATATAAAGATATAGAGAGCTGATTCCCTTCAATAGCAGAGAAACAACGTTCTGTGTTTCTGTGTGTCCACTATAAACAAAGTAATTTGATCTACGTCATCGTAAGCTGATCATAGAGATAGATTCTATCTCTATGATCAGCTTACGATGACGTAGTACAAATTACTTTGTTTATTTTGAATACACAGATACATATGTTCTTGACACAATGACGTATTTCTCTTACGAATCCAATAAGCTCTCTATATCTTTATATCTCTATGATATGTCCTAACTTGATATACGATACGAATTCATATCTGCAATTATGAAATTTCGTATTCATAAAAACACAAAGATCTATTATTTGTTAAAGTAGAATTTTATAAAATAAATAATTTCCATTAGAAGCTCCCTTTACTGTGAGATAATATTCCACCTTTCGATAGTTATTCGCCTTCAATCTTTTTTTAAATCTCATAGTCAACACTGCCATTGCCTCAATAGCTTATCATCAATGAATCACATGATAGAATATAGTACATAGAATTACTAGTGATATGGCACACGAAATATTCGACATTTTGATATGGATCGTTTTTCATTGGATGTATTGTTAAGATAAACATATATGTATAATAAAAACTAGTGCATCTAAAATGTCTACACAACGTTCATCATATCTCAATGTTCACAATTCTGATATGACCTGTCAAATGATAAGGCCTTAATCACTAAAAACTACATAAACTTTTTTTTATGAAATGATCAAATTTAAATATTTCAAACCAAAATTAAGTATTTATTAAACTTCAAAACAGAAGAAATCATACAATTATCTTAGATTACCTATATATATATATATATATATATATATATATATATATATATATATATATATATATATATATTCAAGTTTCCTTCCCAAAGCACTGATGTACTTTTTTCAAAATTAGTATTAAGTAAGCTTATAATTAGTGGAAAGTGATGCTAACGTACATATTATTAAAATGGATTAAAACGCTACTTATTTACCTCCATTTCTGCAATGTATCAATTTGCATTATAATAGCTTATTTATTAAATAGTTTTATTTTATAATAAATATATTATCCATTATATAGAGGCAATTCCTTTGTCCGTTTCTAAAGTTTCAAAAACATAGTAAATAAGATAAAGCAAATAAAAACTCGTTTTTTCCTCGATTATTTCAAGAGACCCATAATGTTTTTATTGATTGTTTTTATTGTTCAGGTAAAACTTTCAAAACAATACTTAGCTAACATATAAAAGGAGGTGGATAAGAAGCTTCAAACATCGAGACCTCAAACATTTTTCGACCGGCCGATCCTGCTAATCTTTTCATAGACCGTAGGAAAAGCATCTTCGCAGCCATACTTCTTACGGAGTTTATAGTAGAGATCAAGACTGTTCTTAAACATTTGGTAAAACTCATCGTAGGTCAGCTGGGTCTCAGCATATAAGGCCACAATAGCCTTATTATCCAGACAGTACTTCTCCATAACCTTTTGCACTCGGCCTTGATCCAGATCTGGAATGGGGGATGTTCTGAAAGATGGAGAAAAGAAGTATTGTTTTAAATCCCTTGGTTGAAATGGTGTATGGATATTTAAACAATTTAGGAAAGTCTTGGGGTAATACTTCGGCATTAATAAAATAAATTTTACTTTCATATGAGACTGAATCAGCGTTTTAGGTTAACCAGCCAATACGACACATGAAATAACAAATAAGTAAATAAAACTGCAATAGCGTCGTATGATGCCAGGGTTAAATCGGTCAAGGGGCCAGATTGTTTTCAAGTGGGACCTCGGGGGGCCAAATTACCGGTACATTTTTGTCTGGCAATTCACTATAAAAAAACAAAAGTAAATCTAAATTTGTTGATATTGTATTATAGTATTATTATTTATAAATAACAATTCTAAACCACTGATGTAACGAACCGAAATGTGATGTCCATTCGGGCCGGTTCCGGCCCACAGGCCCTTACCATGGCACCACTGGTCTAATGTATTTTTAATGTATACATTATTTCAATGCTGGCATTTTCTTTGATCTCTTTGACAACACTCACAAAAATAAATAAACTTTAATCAAATCAACAAGTAAGACCCATAGAAATAAAAAATATAGAGAGCTTATTCCCTTCATCTGTATTCTTGTGTCCAATATAAGCAAAGTAATTTGACCTACGTCATCGTAAGCTGATCATAGAGATATAATCTATCTCTATGATCAGCTTACGATGACGCAGATCAAATTACTTTGTTTATTTTGAACACACAGAATACAGCTGAACGCAGTTTCTCTGCTATTGAAGGGAATCAGCTCTCTATATCTTTATATCTCTATGGTAAGACCTAGCTTGTCTAGTCTGCGTAACGTTCATAAAGATTAATTGACACTTCAGCGTAACCTTTTTAAAGTTCCAAAAGTGTTTGCTTTGAGATTCCAAGGATGCATAAGTCCCAAATACCGTATATATATATATATATATATATAATAACTATATATATATATATATATATATATATATATATATATATATATAGATATATTGATCCTTGAAATCCAATGAAAGCTAAGGGAAAATATATATCCCTTTTCGACACTGGACAGTCCCAGAAGTACATAAATGATCATTTATATATAAAAGAGTTTCTTCTACGTCTGTGTTATTGATGACCAAAAGTATTGATGTTTGTTTGGTTTTCAAGTGATAGAGACGACTTGAAAAGGAGATTTTCTCATAGAGATATAAAGATATAGAGAACTTATTCCCTTCAATAGCAGAGAGTCTTTCAGCTGTATTCTGTGCCCAATATAAACAAAGCAATTTGACCTACGTCATCGTAAGCTGATCATAGAGATAGAAAGATTTGTTGTTATTGGGCAATATGACGTATGCCTCTGAAGATCCATAAGCCTCTATGTCTTTATATCTCTATGGATTTTCTGCGTCCACAATCACAAATCCTGATAAAAACATAGGTCTTAAGTGTGTGTTATATTATAAAATGATCGTTATGTTATGTAATTATGTTGGTAGACTTGATTTTTTTTTATTTACCATCTTTTTGTTTGCAATTATCTTACTACAAAAACTGCTATGTGATATTTCATAGGCCTTTTCTCATTGTTAAAACTTTGCAAGTTAAAATTTGCATCGAGGGATCATGCTAAAATAGCTATGGTTCACTAATAGGTTTATATCAGGAAACGACCGGGACACTTTTTTTCGCCGGGACCAAGGCTAGGCCGGAACTTAAATTTTTCAAGCCGGGTCGGAACCAAACCAGGCCGGGACTTTAATATATTCGTTCCTTCGTCACTCTGAAAGTGATGACGTTTTTTTTTTGAAAAGATGTTACATAATTTAAAATTAATTTCTGAAAAAAGTGATGACGTTTTTTTAAGGAAATAATTTTAAATGTTTAAAAAAATAATAATTTTAAATGTTTTTAAAAAATACCAACAATTATTTTCTAAAAAAACGTCGTTACTTTCAGAATGACGAACGAACGAAAATATTAAAGTCTCTGCCGGTGATTTTTTGACACCGGCCGGGACGCTCAAAAAACAGCTGGGACCCGGGCCGGGTACCCGGTCGTTTCCTGGTTTATATCTATACATAATCATTATTACTTTAGGAAAAAAGAGGTACTTATAAAATATGTTTTTTCAAAGGATTTCTTATTTGAGTAGACTATTAAGATCTTCTTCATAGAAAGATGATTGATGAAAATGGTTTGGCGACACAACTTCAGCATTAAAACAAGTCTTGCTGGTGGATTTCATTTTATCCGACATTTTTGTGTTAGAATGTCAGCCTTACCCATATACACCAACATCCACATGGATCGTATTCTCGTTGTAGTGATCCATGTCTTCGATATGCTTAGGAGGAATATGCTTGATGGGGCAGAGCCAAATGGGATAGACCTTCGTCTGCTCATCCACCATCTCCAAGCAATCCTTTAGTTGCGTCAAACTAAATCCAAAGTCCTGACAAACAAAATTATTAACTTGATCCGGAGTATTGAAGCGATGTTTAAGCTCTTTCAGGAAGGAAAACTTTGGTGGCATGATCCAGCCAAGAGGATAGCGAAAGAGGGGATGGTTACAGAATTTACCAAATACATCCTTAGCCACCCAGAAGTAGGGCCGATTGTGCCGATGGAAAAAGTCCTTGCTGGGAACGACCTCCGTAAACTCCTTTTTCTTGGCAACAACATCCTCTGCATAGGTGTAGAACCAGGGCTTGTACCAGCGATCCAGGGGTTGATCCCCAGGGCACCAATCTCATTCTCCTCGATAAAGCTCCCTTTCATCATGACGCTTTTCGTCTTAGAATAGACGAGACCCTCGACGGAGTCCACGGACTTGTCATCCACCATGGATTGGAATACGCTCACCATTTCATCGTGTGTGTCCGTTCGGACGTATGTAAGCTTAACGTAGGGCTTGTATGGAATAATGTCCATCTCAACGGCAGTGAGGAGTCCAAGTGTCCCGTAGCTCCAAGGGATCGCCCCAAATAGCTCCAAGTTGCTCTCTTCCGTTACTCTCTCCACACTTGCGTCGGGAAAAACGATTTCGAACATGCTGCAGATGTGCTGGAAGAGCCCGTAGCGAACGGATGTTGTCTCAACGCCACCCCCCATGACGAGTCCACCAATGGTGAGGACGTCCAATTCAGGGACGATGGGAACGGTCCAGCCCTTCGTGATGAGGAAGTCATTTAACTCCCCGATTGTGACCATGGGCTCCACAGTTACTTTCTGACGCTTCTCATCGATGGAAATGATGTCACCCATGTTAATTTCGATCTAAGAAAAAGGAGATAAATTACTTATGAGGCTTTTTTGCGAATTATTATTATTATGACTAAATTGTACGAATACATAAATGCGATAAAAGTTATGGTCAACAGTAAATTTCCTCACTATACTTGATGTATATACTTTTAATCCAAATTATTTAGTTTAACGGGAATAAAATTGAGATTCACGAAGGTTCATTTTAGCATTCGTAAAGCTGTATAAATGGGAACAATGGGTAGGGTGGCGAAAAAACCTTATGAAAAGAAGCATAGAGATATAAAGAAATAGAGAGCTTATTCCCTTTAATAGCAGAGAAACCTCGTTCAGCTGTCGCCTGTGCCCAATATAAACAAAGTAATTGTCATCGTAAGTGGATCATAGAGATAAAAATATTTCTTTATATTGGGCAATATGACGTATTTCTCAAAAAAAAAACAATAAGCTCTCTATGTCTTTATATCTCTATGAATAAAAGTATCTGGTTCCCGGTTTTCTTTCGGATATAAACATAAACAAACTCCATGAAAGTATACTCCGGATGGTATTTAAATTTGAATTAATCTAACAATTTTCCTTAGAGGGCAAGACGGGCATGTATAACAGAATAAACGGCATGATATCAGCCCACTATTAAATGTGATGTTTCCACACATCAGTGCCTCCATTAGTAGAGATCCATAAAAAAATGTTATTTTTGTTCACCATGATGAAGGTAAAAAATATGATGGAGCGAGTTATCGACCTTTAATATGATACTGAGTAGGAGTCGTCAGGTATATTGCATGTGTGCAAACATATTTTGTCCTATTTTTAATTTTTTAAACCAATCAAATTTGAGAGTACGAGAGGGAATTTTCCACACTAGTAATGGGCCATAATTAAATTGTTTATAAACGTGTTATATTGTGTTTATGTACACGTACGAAATAAAATAGTCATGTTGTTCTGAGGTAAAAAAAGTAATTAATGAATTGTTGTTTTATATACGATCTGGACCGTAATTTTGAAGTATAATTTCAATTGATATTATTTTGCGTAACTGTCCAGATTAGATTTTTATTTTATATGTATTTTTTAGAGCATTTATACATTATTATATTTAACAATAACAGAATAAACCTTATCTTATACAAAAAAATACTCTTGTCGAGTAAAATAAATATTTTTTCTGAACACCAATTTTGAAAGCCTGTAACATAAATTCATTAAAGTCCAAATATAATATTTTATGTAATGATCACGTGGATATATTTAGCGTTTTGTACTAAGGATGTCCACACATCCATTTTTCATATGTATGCGTATGACGTCATAAGCCAATTAATTTAATATGATTTTAAAACCATATTTGAACATGTTGAAGAGAAATGAAATTATGTAATAAATAGTAATTAAGATTTAAAATATATTATATTGAAGATTCCCTCTCTCTTACTTGATGGCATCACTGTTGCGTAAAGGACTTCTTCCATTTTGAGTCGGTCTTATATTAATATGTTTTTTGACAACTTTCTCTTTAATTTTTCCAAAAAGTATTTTATTGTTTTTCAATATTTACTTTCCGAATCTTACTTGATAGCATCGTTCCTTATAAAGCATTTTCTGTTGGGTGATGGACTTCCATTGGGGTCGGGCCGTGCACATGGGCCTCTTATCCCCGGTTTCCAATCGCCTCCGAATTTGCCGCTGGACATCCTTCACTTTCTCCTCGTGAGACTTGTTATTTCGATGAACGTACTTGTCCAGTGCATCATAGAAAAACATGAAAAAGTCATAGATGAGGCTGGCCGGAACCAGAATAAGAAGAAGGATCAGGGGTGGTCGTTGAGGATGGCAGCCCCTATCCTGTTAAAGAGGCTCGGAGCATTGTTGCCCTTGCTCTTGGTCGATGTCCCCTCCATTAAGAATTCAGGGAGGAACTACTAGTTGTTTTTCCTTGTTTTTTTCTTCCCACATCTTTTTTTTAATATAAAAAATATGAGAGTCAGTTGTGAGTGACTTAGGTAAAAAAGCTATACGCCTGGCTAAGGTATACCAGGCTTGCCTGATTGTTCGTCTGAGCGCGTATGTCTAAGGATGGTTTATGTATATATATATTCCAGCCTGGAAAGAAATATAAGTAAAACTTAAAGTAAGCAACATATTATCGAGAGAAAACTTCCGTGAAACAGATTGCAGGAAAGCAAAACATAGGACATTCTTAAGTTCCTTACCATTTATATTCCTTATATTGGATACATTTAAAATGTTGATAATAAAGCCCGACACATATGAGATTTGTGGAAAAATGCCTTGGAGTTTGGCAACAATTAAATTAATATCCAATTCAATAGTATCGAATATATTGTGTGCCAATAAAACATAAAGTTGCAACATTATGTTCCTGTCATGGCCGGTAAGCCATTCGTTCTTTAGTCCTTCTCTGAATTGTTTCTTTTAATTATTTTGAATTTTTGTGAAATGACACTCACACCTAAGGGGAGGCTTGCATCCTTCATATTTATTGTTCTAAAGTTCACTGTGGAGGATTGTGGTAATTGTTTTTATACATAGTATGCATTATATATTAATATTTTGTTACATAACAAGAACAAATTATTATGTTTTGTATTGCAATTCGCGTAATTTCCTGTCAGAGTTTTGGAACCCCCAGGGTCGGCTCACAGAACGACACATAGGAGTGTGTAACAAAGGATTACACAAAGTAGTGTCCACTAGGGGTTGATTTGGAGAAGTCATCTATGTCATAATTGCAGACTTGTGAGCGTTCAGCTTTTTTGCGTTCAGCTTTTTTGTGTTCAGCATTCCGTTCAGCGTTAAATAAAATAGCGTTCCGTTCATGTTTTTGCGTTCAGCGTTCGTTAGCGTTCAGGGTTCAAATATTTAAAAAACTAACATTGTGTAATTAAGCAAAATGGATGTACCATTTAGGGTTTTTATAAAAAATCTAGATCTAAAAGAAAAAAGAAGGGAGAGAAGTGAGGCAAAATACTCTCTCCCTTCTCTTTTTCTTTATATCCAGGTAACACTAACAGCAGTTACCAAATGGTAATCGTATATTCTCATATCAAAAGATCAATTTTTGGGGGAGAGTACGTGCAAAAATGTATTTGCTTATATCTCTTAAAGTATAGCGATTTTTAGAACACCAAACATATCAAATGAAAGCTTGGTTAACCAGCTTTAATATTTTGGTATACTAAATCATGTCAATTTAATAAGTAGAGAGTTATATGTACATTAAAAAAGCCTATCTCGCGTACAAAATGACGCATATAATGGATTATAAATGCGTCAGAGACAAAGTAAAATTTTGAGAGGATACCTTGACGCAAATCTAAGAAACACATTATTATTTATTTTTTCATAATCGATTTCTTATAGGTCAATACAGGCTCTGAATCATATGATGTAAACTCAGATTGTACTGAATTCTGAATTGATAGAATGCAACCAAGGTCATTTTTGGATTTATCATCTAAAGTTTTACTAAACTTAAAAGTACTATTTTACTCTGAAGCGAACAAGTCATCTTCTACAGGCGAGTGAAGTTAATTGATACAAAAAAGCTATGAAATAAGCTAACAATACACACTCCCTTTCTTGCTTTGTTTTTACTGAAAACTTTGTTTTATTAAAAAACATCAAACATACGTCTGGTAGTAAATTAGATTTCCTTTAAATTAATAATTATTATTGAAGTCTGTAACGTCCACCATTTTGAAGAAATTTGCGGAAAACTATATTTTTACTAAATTTTTAAAACTTTGACCTCGTTGCGCGACCTCGTAATGTTGACCGATTTTGTTCAAACTTTGTATGTCGTCTTCTTTTATCACCAAGAAACAGAAAATCCACAAAGTTGCTAACATTTCAAACATTTGAAAAATAAGAACAACCCTAATATACATATAAAAAAGGATTCACGGAAAGGTTTTATTGCAAATATATATTTGCATTCCCTTTAAGAATTCATCATTATCCGAGTCACGAAAGCATTAGCATCCTTGCACATCCTTACAGGAGAACTGTTATCATCCTATCAAAAAAGCTTATTTATATCAACATAGATGCAATTCTATGAAACCGAATAGGCAAATAAAATCCTGTTAATATTTGGAACAATGATTCTCTTCCATACTAAGATAACAATTGCTTTTTTATGTTTTGTAAACTTCTTGGACCAGCATTGAATGAATGTAAACTTTACTACCATGACTTCCTTACAAAATATGTTTTTCCTTGCATGATATCATCAATGACCTCCATAATTTTCCTTACACAACTATTAACAAAATGACCGCCTACTTGCATTGCATAACTGAGCTCCATTACATAAACTTCACGTCATAGTATATTCAATATTTTCATAGAGATCAACTCGCATTTCTTAAAGTAATCAACATATAACTATTGTGCACTCTAATTGTTTCCAGAAATACTGCTCATTGATAGGGAAGGAGAAAAAGTTTCTTTTATTCAACGTGATTGGTTGAAAAAAAGAAGAGGGAAAAATAATAAAAAAACCATTGCTGTTAAGGGTGAACTTACATCATAAAGACGACATTCATCCTTAAAAATACTAATTTTCTCTTCTTCAAGGCTCTACCTTTCCACCCTTTAATATTAATTGAATAAAGCTCATACACAAAAAGAAAAAAAATATTTTTTGTTTGCGCATTAATTTTAAATTTCGATCTGCCAAGTTGCCCCCCCCCCGGATGATTTATGAGTATATTTTATGATTTTATATTTGATGCGTTGTGAGTTATGTAATTATTTGTTATCGAGTAATTAAATGTTACATGAAATATAGTTTTCGGTACAAAAATAAATAAAAATAAAGCTCATACACAAGAAAAAAATAATTATTATTTGTTTGCGCATTTATCTGTCGATAAATGGATCTTAACTCTGACTATCGGACATAGAAAAAGAAGAGTACAATGTTACCATATGAAACAAAACTTCATATTTTTTGGATAAGTTTGCAAAAAATCATTTTTGTGTTCACCAATCATTGGAATCCTTAACATCATGGACCTTAAAGTACTAGTTTTTCATAATTTTTAAAGTAAATACTTTTCATATGAAATGATTTACTTTTGTACATGTATGAACTCAGCAAATATAGTTCGCTTTGTTGTGTCCTTATGGTAGCTAGTTCTTCTGGTAGTAGTCTAATTTTAAACTATAATATTTATTTATGTATTATTTTTATACACAATTCTACTGCCTTTTTACTTTGTATCTCTGTTACAAATGAAAAAAGACCTATTAAATAATATATATTATATATATATAGTTTGTACTATTTGTACATTCAATTCCACATTATCATGAATGGACGATCTTTAGAGCATTCTTAAGGAAATGGATGTACTTTATTCCATTGAACCCAAATTAGGGAATATCGAAATGCCAGGTAAAATAGACTTGAAACTAAAATTATTTTGCCGCTTATATAGAACACTAAAAAATTATCAACTTTTGAGAAATATAAAGTCTCTTATTTCGAAATTGTACGAAAGATATTGAAACAATAAATACTGATTTGAAATGCATTGACATACTAGAAAAAATATATACTCAGACATTTGTGGTTATTCTTACTTTGCATGAAGATAACTAGAAATGAAATAACATTAGAAATGATGAAAATCAAGATTTTCAAAAAATATATCATAAAGGCCAAACCTTTTTCGGACGATATTTTAAGTGGCATTTTTGGAATCTACGTAAAAATGGAGATCATATTAGGAATTTCAGCCTGGGGGCAAACAAAGACCTTAATTTTGTTACATATATTATATGTGTTCTCAGTAGATTAGGAACAAATTCAAAACACTGTAAATAAAATTTAGATTTTAAAGTTACTAGATTATACTTCTCGACACTCCCCGAGTTTAAAACAATCATTCCTCTCCTACAAATGCTCAATAATTGATACACTCTAGTTTTAAAAAAGTAAGACAATATAATTGATAATCTGGATACTAGGAGAGGATCCAGCATTTTCTATTGCATTGCCACATAAAGATATATTTTGTGTTTAAGCCCAATTAGTGTAACTCTTTTTTTTCAACTGAAAAACACATAAAATTATAAAACGTTAATTGTATCATAATGGAAGGTTGCAAAAGTATTCATCATTGGTCAATAGAATATCTAAACCAAACTTAATTAAAATTAATAATATTGGAGACCCTTGAATGAAAAGCAAAAAAAAATATCATAGAAATTTAAAAAAAAACTCAACCGAAAAAAACAATTGATTTAATGTCACCAATTGAAATTTGACATTTGAATATGAAGCAGGTTTTCTATCAATTAGGGAGTGCCATAAATTATAATCACGCCTCAGAAAAAACTCAATATTTTCACAAAATAAAAAAAATCATTTATAAATTAGAGAAATACCGAAATACATAATCCTCTTTGTCTCGGATGACGTTGTGGCAGTGCTCCTGGAGCTTCATGAGTTGATCGCCCTTTGGTCGACAGGTGTGGCTTCATTGTCATAGATACTTCAACTTCGGAGAAGCAACCGGTCACTAGGGTTCAGATCTAAACTGCAGATATTCCCTTTGACCAGTTCTACATATATTTTGTGTTAGAAACTTCCTTCTTCTTGAGGGCAGTGTGATATAATAATATATATATATATTATATATATATATACCTATATATATATATATAAGAGCCCTATTTTCCTTCAAGCTCCATTAACAGTGATAAGGTCATCAGGAACTGCTTTTTGTATTAGAAGCAAGCATATTCACAGTATTATTCTCAACCTTCTAAAAAAATAGTCATTTAAATTATTTGTGTGGCTTTATGAAATAATATAGAAAAATAACTTTTCAAAAGTACGAATTTGTAGGAATATTTAAAAAAAAATTACTTATTAACTTATATAACACAACGACCCGTTTTTGTACAAATGGGTCGGTTTCTTATTGAATGAAAGTCTATATCAAAATTATATTATATATTTCATTTGCAAAAGAAAATATCACAGCATTGTTTTCTTAGTGTCCTTAATCTAAAAATTAATAAATATCAAAGTATATAAAACTATAATAATAAATATAATAAGAGAGGCTGAAAATAAAGTCCAAAATAAACAAAATTGCCTTTAACAAAAATGTCGAAGAATTGTTATAAAACCTTCAATTTGTAAACTATGTTATTTTATAAACATATTTATAATACGAAGGAAATATTGTATAAAATATACTTTGATGATTGTTCTAAGATTTGATTTTAATATACCTCTCAGGTTTTATCTTATATCATCAAGTTATATTATAGCCGCTTCGACTAAGACGATGTAAGAAAATATCATTATCATTAAGATGAGACACAAAGTAAAATGTATTAATATGACATTCTTAAAATTAGAACGATACGCGTTTATCACTTTATGTCGGTACTGTCCTTTATATCATTCTTTTATTTATTTTTTTAACTTATCATATATTTCGAAATAATTGCGTTAAAAACAAAACATTAATAGACATTCTAGTCTAAAATTAATACTTTGGAAAGAACGTCGACAATCAAAGTAAACACTAAAAATAATTAGACAATACAATAAAAATTCATGTTTTAAAAATATTTATTTTAAAAATACATCATTCAGAACTTTCAGAATCCAAACGTAGAATTTATTTTTTAATAATTTTAATGTGAGGTGAACGGAACTTTTAAAGATAAAATGCACTGAATAAGTGTTATTTTTAAGAACCATAAGATCAGACAATATATTTTACCCTTTATTTATTACAAAAATCTAACACATTGGAATCTGATTCATTTTGTTAATAACTATACAATATTCAAATTAGTTGTATCTTTACGCAAAATATATAGACTTTATTTGAAATGTGTAGTGCTATATAAAAGAAACATAAAACTGCCTTAGTTAATGAGAGTAAATTTTATTTATGTTGAGTGGAGATTAAAATTAAATAGCGGTATAATCGTCTCATTAAATATATGTTCCCTTCAGTGTGGTTATCATTTGGTTATATAATATTAAATTATAAATAAATATAAAAAATATTCGTCAAAAGTATGATGATTTTTTTACTAATGCATTTATTTTTCTCTCTGGATTTATCATATTATATTGGAATTACTCTGTCTACAAAATTATATTATTTATACGTTTGATAAGTTATAAATGCTTCAAGCTTTTTAAACTGTAATTTATAAAGAAAAAATATTGTAGCTTTTTAATGTATGAAGTTAATATCTGTCCAAGAAAAATAATGTTGAAGCCAGTAAAACTAAGTTTTGTCCTTTATATTTTAACATTAAGGACGAAAGTTCAAATAAGGAGTTAAATAAGAGATTTAAGTAAATATATTTTCGTGAAGCAAAATAGGCGTTATGTTTAAAAAAACATACGCTCATTAAATTTGTTGACTCAACTTCTTTATATCTTCAAAATACTGTTATACAACTATGAGTTTAATGTTATGAATTGAACGGTTCAAATTTACAACTGATAGAATATAAGTATCAAAATATTTCTAATATTTTGTTCACTATTAAATTAATCGGATCGCTGACGGCTTTGATTGTCATATCATACCGCAGATAATATGGATCGCATTGCTTTGCAGATCGCTCAACAGCCTTATCATAATTCCTAATTAATTTCTACACTTCTACAATTAATTCATCCATAATTGTTGCGTTTTGTTTAGCTATGATACTAGAGCGAATTCTATATCATTCATTGCGAAATGTAAGAAGACGCCAGTAGCGATCTAAGCTAATGGAGAAATATCATAAAAGTAAACCTATTATTCTTGCATTTAATTACAATAAGACAATGCAATAATCATAATTAAGAATGCAACATGTCAATTCAACGTCCTATTTTCGACCATAGTGCTAAATAGATTGTCATTCAGCCCATTAATTGTTTTTGTACTTTTGTCCTCGTTTAAACATATAAGTTTAAATGAAAATAATTTGATCACAATATTTTTTGTGATTTTTTGTATTAAATTTGATTTTTTCAATCATGACTTTTATTCTAATGGCCATCAGCGATATCACCGATTTTATTTAAACTTTTATCCTCAAGTCGGATTTTTATACCATCTTGCAATGTGTAGGTAGGTAGAAAAATGTATATTTTATAATAAATAATTGTATAGTAGCGTATAACGATAAATTATATTAAATAAGAGATAAAATAATCTAAAATATAAAACTATTTTTGCACACAAATTAAGTCTTTAGTAAAATTGTTTCAGATTGTTCTCCGGCAACAGAAGCCATTCATGTGCTTCGGAAGGCTGAGGATTCTTCCCACGGAACCTTGTTCGTGAAAACGTTTGACGGGCTATGGTCTTGGCGGCAGGGTAGAGACTGTGTAAGAGCATGAAGATATAACAGAGATTCTTTACAACGAAGAGAGACAAGTTAAAGTTGTACTGGACCCTGAAAAGTAAAGATAGAAAGAAATGAAATAAAGATTGTTATAATATAAAAACATCGGATAAAGCGTATTTTTTCTTCTTTTTCAAACGACTAGCTTTAACACCACACTCCTTGTAGGCTTTAGAATAAAGAATGTCCTTGGTTTAAAGGGAAGGACGCAAAAGTATTTTTTTTTCTATATGTATGTATAATATATTTTAATATCCTGAGAGATAACAAAAAATGGACACCACAAGATGGCATCCTTCAGGCCGGATGCGAGATTGAAGTCAATATATAAGTCGTTTAAACACTTTCTCATTCTTTAATCATTGCACACAAATAAGATAATAATTAAAATAATCTTGGCAATGATAAATGGCTTTAAAAGATAATGTATAATTTGCCAATATGAGGGAAAGCTTGGTGGGAATTATAGGATAAGATAGAATTGAACCAATGAAGGTCATTGTCAATGGCATGTGTTGTTCATTTAAACTCGATCTTTAGTTCCTTCAAAATGTATGATAATACAAATCTATTATTATGTATGAAAAGTATGCTTTGAAGGCTTATTTGTTGACTATACTAAATTTATTAAAAGTCTTTATGTTATAAATGAATCAAATTTAAAACGAAATATATATAAATTGTCATACACAAAGGTTCTGGAAGAAATTTAGGCATGTTTTTTACATTCATAAGTTACAAGTGTCTCTTCAAACTGTTTGATAATAATCATGTTTTTATGAAAATAAATTATTAACAATTATGGCAATTATATATGTAAATCCGAAATTTCGGATTTTCCACATTTTGATCGTCATTCTTGATTTTAAAACTATTAATTTAAAACGAACAAAATTTGAAAAATAAAATGCAAAAGTCGAAGGTTGACTTTATATTCTTCGTAGCTCTTGCTTCTTTCGATCATTTCTAGTCTTTTCTCGTTTCTTTTTACACCATCCGGAATTTTACGCTGATGTTATATAATTTAATTATAAAACCTACAAAACTTTGTTTATAAGTTAAACACATAAGTGGATCACAGAAGAATCAATCAATAAATTATAATTAACACTTACATTTTGATATCAATTCAGATATTTAAACTTGATTCTAATGGTGATTCAGCAAAAAATATATAATGGATTTATAGCTGAATATTACTTATGTAGTTCAAATTACGTCACAAAGTAAGTTCATATAGCTGCTTCCTAATTAAGATATATGAGATTTGACTCCAGGATGATTTAAAAACACTGAGTAGGCCAGGGATCTCTAACTGGCGGAACGTGATCCGAGTCTAGGTCCACACACCGCCCTATACAGGCGCAGACCCCTGACCATTTAATAATTTAGCATTTTAGGGGAGTCTTCTATTTGAAAGGCAAGATATTTTTATAAGTCTTTCAGACACTATCATTGTGTAATATTAGTTAAGACTCATAAGTCAAGATGTCAAAAAGTTGAAAAATTGAAGAAAATTATTTTATCAAAAATAGTTTATATGTATTTTTAAGTTTTAAAGGCGTGGTTCAGTGTTGATTGGCAATAATATAAATATTTTTAACCGTTCTATTATTGATTTTACGGTCAGATGTTGATACATGTAGACGCTGAATCAACTACTTGGCTACTGTAGTATATTTACCAAGTAAGTCATAACACAACTTATATTCTTAGTTGTCCCGCATCTCCAGTTATAGACAAAAAAATATAACTGGACTTTTGAATTTGAGTTGAATGCCTCTTCTCTTGCAAACTATTAACTATGCATAATATCATCAGGAATCCTTAATATAGTTCGGATATGATTATTCATTTAGCAAATTAAAAGAATAATATCTTTGTGTTTTAAAGGACAGCCTCAATTACCTCATATAATAACAAACTAATGATCGACAATTTTGTATGAACCAATCATTTTTCTTAATCCTTCTCTTACCACAGATACATTCGAAGTCCCAAGAATGGGATATTGATCACCGTGAGCTGGTAGCAACTGATATGCAAATTTTATCTTGACTATTTTGTTCAACTTCCGCCCAAAGTCGCTAAGTGACATCATATATATGGCGATGGTTGGAAGGATGAGGTTGAGTGTGGAAAGGGCTATGATGGCCTAAAAAGAAAAGGAAAGGAAAAATGGATTAATGGCGGGGAAAACATGAATAATAATGATGCAAAAGGATTCAAAGTACATACAACTTATGCAGCGTTTGTTTACGGACTTGAAAGATAATAGTTATCCGATTAAAGCGATAGTATATCGTACAGTAATAAGATATTTTCTCTTTTGGCAAAAGATATTTTATAGTATCGTTTTTTAAAGAAAATTTGTATGGTTTACTTGTGCAAAAAAATGAGTGATAAATGATAATTATTGCCGTGGTCCTTATTTAGGACCGAGGACTGCAGTCCAGTCATGTTCGGTCCAGTCCTTTTTGTCAGTCCTTCAAAAAAGGAAAAAACATATTTATGACGTCATGTTGTCAACATCTCTTAATGCTATGAAAAGGAAAAGTCCTTTATATGAGGAAAGTAACATTTTAGATTGGTGATGCAAAAATATAACAATTTTTAATTAAGTTATGGATAAGTATAAAATATTGATTATTATTACAGCAATAAATCGTCCATGCTTAATGACAATACCTAAAAATTAGCCTTAGTGGTTGAAACGAAAGGGTTGTGAACGAATTATTTGTACTGAAACATTTAATGAGTAATGAACGACGATCGTATACTAAAATTCCTATATTACGAGAAGAAAATGTTTCCAAATTGTCTTATATAAATATTATCAAACCCTTGGTTGCTATTGAATTAATGCCAAGTATGATGGAATATATAGGTACATAATATTAGAAGTTGGAACGTATGAAATATTACTCTTTCAACACTTTATGGAAAATTAAAGGGCTGACAAAAGACAATCTCAAGGACCGATCCCAAGAACGACAGTCCTAAAAACGATTCCAAGAACCGACAGTCTAAAGATTGATAAGAATGGCCCTAAGATGGACTGGACCAAATAAATTGGTACCGACACAAACTAGTCGTGGTCATATATTATAGTTATCGTTTATCGCTAAGTTCTTAAAAATCTATCGATCATCACATATCGCTAGGATGATAAATGAAAGATTTGTAAATGCATTGCATCCAATCCCCTCCAAAAGAAAGAATGTTATTGGCACATTTATCGTTTATGCTTTCGTAGGTCAAATTTTATCAGTTAACGTTTATCGCTTATCCAAACAGAGTTTTCTTCTAAATTCTAAATCATTTGTCACAACTGGAATTTCTGATCGTTTATCGTTATCGCAAATAAAATTAGTGATAAACTAAAAATAACAACGATTCGCAATATAAATTAGGGCTCATATGTGGCTTGAAGGAATGATATCTCATTAATTGAAGATTAAAGTTTATCCGTCAAGCATGGAATCGTTTGAAAAAGAAGAAATCTGGGATAAAAAAATCGGGAGTTATGAAAAAAGCCAAGCAACAACAAAAGCTTTCATTGTTGAGGGGATTTCTTTTAGTAAATAGTCTCTTAAAATAAAACTTTTTTATGTGCACATGACTAACAAAGAAAAGACAAATAAATAAGCGAAAAAAAATATTTACTTTACTCAATCAGATACTTATTAAGGACAATGTTAGCCATAATAT
>CP045907.1:12026221-12045535 GCA_013387185.1 Caligus rogercresseyi
TGCTGTATATATATATATATATATTATATATATATATATATATATAATATATATATATCTAATATATATATATATATATATATTGAATATTATATATATATATATATATATATATATATATATTAGGGTTGTTCTTATTTTTCAAATGTTTGAAATGTTAGCAACATTGTGGATTTTCTGTTTTTTGGTGATAAAGAAGACGACATACAAAGTTTGAACAAAATCGGTCAACATTACGAGGTCGCACAACGAGGTCAAAGTTTTAAAAATTTAGTAAAAATATAGTTTTTTCGCAAATTTCTTCAAAATGGGGACGTTACAGACTTCAATATAATTATTAATTTAAAGGAAATCTAATTTACTACCAGACGTATGTTTGATGTTTTTTAATAAAACAAAGTTTTCAGTAAAAACAAGAAAAAATGGAGTGTGTATTGTGCTTATTTCATAGCTTTTTGTATCAATTAACTTCACTCGCCTGTAGAAGATGACTTGTTCGCTTCAGAGTAAAATAGTACTTTTAAGTTTAGTAAAACTTTAGATGATAAATCCAAAAATGACCTTGGTTGCATTCTATCAATTCAGAATTCAGTACAATCTGAGTTTACATCATATGATTCAGAGCCTGTATTGACCTATAAGAAATCGATTATGAAAAAAATAAATAATAATTTGTTTCTTAGATTTGCGTCAAGGTATCCTCTCAAAATTTTACTTTGTCTCTGACGCATTTATATCCATTATATGCGTCATTTTGTACGCAGATAGGCTTTTTTTATGTACATATAACTCTCTACTTTTAAATTGACATGATTTAGTATACCAAAATATTAAAGCTGGTTAACCAAGCTTTCATTTGATATGTTTGGTGTTCTAAAAATCGCTATACTTTAAGAGATATAAGCAAATACGTACTGTCCCCCAAAAATTGATCTTTTGATATGAGAATATACGATTACCATTTGGTAACTGCTGTTAGTGTTACCTGGATAGAAGAAAAAAAGAAGGGAGAGAAGTGAGGCAAAATACTCCCTCCCTTCTCTTTCTCTTTCTATCCAGGTAACACTAACAGCATTACCAATGGTAATCGTATATTCTCATATCAAAAGATCAATTTTTGGGGGAGAGTACGTATTTGCTTATATCTCTTAAAGTATAGCGATTTTTAGAACACCAAACATATCAAATGAAAGCTTGGTTAACCAGCTTTAATATTTTGGTATACTAAATCATGTCAATTTAATAAGTAGAGAGTTATATGTACATTAAAAAAGCCTATCTCGCGTACAAAATGACGCATATAATGGATTATAAATGCGTCAGAGACAAAGTAAAATTTTGAGAGGATACCTTGACGCAAATCTAAGAAACATTATTATTTATTTTTTTCATAATCGATTTCTTATAGGTCAATACAGGCTCTGAATCATATGATGTAAACTCAGATTGTACTGAATTCTGAATTGATAGAATGCAACCAAGGTCATTTTTGGATTTATCATCTAAAGTTTTACTAAACTTAAAGTACTATTTTACTCTGAAGCGAACAAGTCATCTTCTACAGGCGAGTGAAGTTAATTGATACAAAAAAGCTATGAAATAAGCTAACATACACACTCCCTTTCTTGCTTTGTTTTTACTGAAAACTTTGTTTTATTAAAAAACATCAAACATACGTCTGGTAGTAAATTAGATTTCCTTTAAATTAATAATTATTATTGAAGTCTGTAACGTCCACCATTTGAAGAAATTTGCGGAAAACTATATTTTTACTAAATTTTTAAAACTTTGACCTCGTTGCGCGACCTCGTAATGTTGACCGATTTTGTTCAAACTTTGTATGTCGTCTTCTTTTATCACCAAGAAACAGAAAATCCACAAAGTTGCTAACATTTCAAACATTTGAAAAATAAGAACAACCCTAATATGTATGTAATATATATGTATATATATATATTATTATTTATTTTTTATATAAATTTTGGTTTAACCAAGAGATCAGTTAGGTGCCAAAAATATATTACTAATAAAGTTGATTGACTCAACTTATACATATATAATTGCGGTACTCAAATTGAAATTTAGGACTTACTGTTATGGTTTGTTTATCATTTACTATAAAGGCCTTATTACAGTAGTTTTTACCTTATCATCTGTTGTGCCATTGATAATGGAAATAGAGTTTTTATCATTGTCCTATTTTGAATTCATATAATTTATATATTTATAACAACTTTAAAGTAGATTAATTTCTACTTAAGTGTTCTCTTATGTTATATTTTCAAAATTATATCTTTATATGTATCATTGTATTTTTTTTAAATTAAAAACCATTGATATATATGCATTTGCAAGGGATATATTATCATATACATCCTGGATTTATAAAACAAAATAAACATGAATACTTTTTGTAGACAAAGTATGTTTATTTTCTAGATGCAGAACCCATTCAATATTTTAAATCGCATCTGCAGAGAAAGATAGAGGAAATATAAAATCGATACTATCAGCCCAATACATCATACTACTAATCACGCGAAGCGTTCAACCAGGTTTCTGACATCATATGTCATGCTAAAGATGTTTTCCCACAAGTTGTACAAGGTGATCTTCTATCCAAGGCCTGTCCATTAAAAAGTAACAGATAAAACCATGGAATATAGTAAATAAATGAACGTCAATAATTAATGAAAGTGGTAACACTACAAAAATATATAATATTCTTCTAATGTTTCTTTTATCAATAGCCCATATAAAAACTTCATAATGTTATATATAGGAATACCTAACTACGTTCTAGGATGGCTAAAAAAACGACGCATCTTTTACTTGTTAAAATTGAGACTTTATTTAATGTGTATACGTTCCATGGGTCTCAAATACTTTGAATAGACTCATAGAAAATCACCTATCATGATTAATGAATCAACCAACTCCCTTTACTCGCACTATACTTTTTAGTTATTTTAACTCTTTAACGATAAACGGATTCTTCACTCTGACGATCGACGACCAGAAAGAAGAAAATTGAGAGTTTGTCAACTAAAAACCTTATAAGCTTACCAGAACTATCGGATTAGTAGCCTTATTTGAATATTATGTTATTTTGTATGTTATATGACTATGTAGGTTTGATTGTTTAAAAACACATCCAGATTTGATGGCAACGCATATTCTACATATATTATGTTTATAATGGCTAAAAAATATAGTTTTAGATGGTTTGGTGGTGAAAATGAGTGAACAAGACCATGCCATAGATTTTTAATTGCTGATTAATTAATACAGACATATGTATTAAAACACCTGGTACCCTTGTATATGAGAGAGAGATAACTATGAATAAATGTGTGACGTATTTATAAATGAAGTATATAACTCAAGGCTTAATTAATAGTCCTTAATTAGTTTAAACTTGATGTATGGCCATAATGAGACAAAGAAACAAATCATTTGGTTTTAGAGGGAAATCCAAATGAGATATCAAAACGGATCAGGTTGGATTTTGGGCCAAAAATAATCAATAACTAAAAATATGTTTTGGTTTTGCCCTTTCCAACGTTTGAAAATATAACCATTTACATGTGTACTCAATCTTTTATAAATGAACAACCCTCTCAATTCCTCAAATAGCCAATTGATGTATGATTTCAATACAAGAATACTAAACACGCAAAGCCAATATATATATTTTACGGCCCACGCATGAAATATTGCATTTACCAAAAAACAACTTGCAATTGGGATGTGCATGAAAATAGTTTGATTTTTGGTATTTAGGCATGTATCAAACCATAAGACCAATGTTGGAGGCGCAGGTTCGAACCCCGAGAGGGGATGGTCATTTTTGGTCTACCTCATGATAAGATCCTAGGTTCGGCAATTTTAATGCTATAATGCTTATTTATATCCTATTGGATGCAATTCATCGAACCTTATAGGCAAAAAAACCATAAGAAACAATGCTGTGACAATGTCACATCACATAGATTGTGCCAGAAGATGTATTAAAAAGAACTTGGCACCTAAATATGTTTTTTGAGCCCTTCTCGCCAACTAAATCCGTACACTTTTAAGTAATATAATTTTTCAGTTAAATCTAAAGTCTTACTCCACTCATTTTCACCCCCAAACCATCTAAAACTATATTTTTAGCCATTATAAACATAAATATTTAGAATGTCTAGTATTCTCGTATTGAATCATACATCAATTGGCTATTTGAGGAATCGAAAATTTGAGTCAGCATATAAATATTTATATTTTCAAACGTCGGAAAGGGCAAAACCAAAACATATTTTTTTAGTTATTTGATTATTTTTGGCCCAAATCCAACCTGATCAGCAGGGCTGTAGGATCTGGTAAATAAACTTTCTGGGCATAAACGACCTTTTAACGCAAGTTGAACAGTGTCCTTGAGAAGAATCTGGACTTCGAAAAAATTAAATTCTACGCCATAATTCTGAAGAGAGAGACATTGGAGCTCAAAGATGATCCCAATTGCCGTTCCTCTTCTCTTGCGCTCCAATTACCTCTGTGGACTGCAAAAGGGCTTCTCCAAACTAAAGTCTCTTTGTCTGACCAGCGAACCAGTCTGACAGAGAGGCATGTAAAAGATATGTTCATTCTTCTGTGGAACACTAATTACATGATATATTTTTATTAACTTAGAATATACATTATTTTTCAACATATTAAGGCTTTTTTTTGCTTATTTAACCTTTTTTTACAAATGTTTTCGCATATTTAGTCATTTTTTCCCCATATTTCTGGGCATATAAGGCATTGTTTTTGTTCCAAATTCCAACAGCCCTGCTGATCATTTTGATATCTCATTTGGATTTCCCCTCAAAACCAAATGATTTGTTTCTTTGTCTCATTATGGCCATACATCAAGTTTTAAACTAATTAAGGACTATTAATTAAGCCTTGAGTTATTTACTTCATTTATAATACGTCATAGATTTATTTCATAGATCTCTCTCTCTCATATACAAGGGTACCAGGTGTTTTAATACATATGTCTGTATTACTTAATTAGCAATTAAAAATTCATTGCATGTCTTACTTACTCATTTTCACCACCAAACCACCTAAACCTATATTTTTTAGTTATGATAAACAAATTTGTGTTGCCATCAAATCTGGATGTATTTTAAACAATCAAACCTACTTAGTCATATAACATACAAAAATAACATAATATTCAAATAAGGCTACTAATCCGATAGTTCAGGCAAGCTTATAAGGTTTTTTTAGATGACAACTCTCAATTTTCTTCTTTCTGTACGTCCTATCGTCCTAATAATAATTAGTCCTTATCCATTGTGTGACTCATCAGAAAAAAGGAGGAGTCATGTATTTGGTTTAATGCTATTTGGTTTTTATAGTGATAGAGAAGAAAAGGTTGTTTTCACAAGCTCACAAATAAAAATTATTTTTTCCCTTTGGCCACACTGTTTCCTTTACGTTCCTATGTCCGATTGTCGGTGTGATGAACCATTTATTGGCATATATGAGCAAACAAAATTACAACCTTTTCCCCTTGAGTATGAGGAGCTCCTTTAATTTATAGAAAACTTACAATGGAGGATTTCATTACAAGGATTCCACAATGACGTCATGGATTCAGGCTCATGAAAAGAGACAATGAGTATTTTTGAGGGTGAATTTCTTCTCTCTACGTTAAAGTTGACTCATTAACAGCCGCGAGATTAGCGAATCGTTGAAGCATTTAACCAACTACTTTTACTATTATTCCCTCTTTTTTTTTTCTTTTCAACCAATCACCTTTCAAAACGCACCACCTTTTCCCTATCTCTAGGGATGTAGGACGCATGCAAAGCCCGCTCAGAAGGATTGGCCAAGCAAAGTCAACTGCGTTGTGGGGATTTACCGTTGTTGGCTTCAATGTAGTGAGCACAAATATAATGAACTCCGCATGCCTCTAAATTACTTTGTCCCTCATGGATTGATAATACAGTTCCAATAATATCATTATTTCACAGTCGTATACAATTTTGCCTACTTACTTTGCATAAATGTATATAATAATCTAATATCCATTAGTCATTCCTTTATAGAAATAATGTCCATTACTTTTCATTATGAATTTATTTATAATACAAACTATATAAATGGAGAAAATGTCCTTTTGTTCCGAATACTTCTTAATTATGTAAGCTATTTGATGAGGCTTCATTTTATAGATGTGCCAGTACCTAGAAATTTAAACTTAAGTAATCAATTTAAATATGAATCTTTAATCTGCACAACAACAAAAAACGATTTTTCATACATTTAAAACTCTTTTGAAACATTCCCTTTGTTTTAGATTGATTCTACCAAAGTTGTTTGAAAAAAAAAGTTTAAGGTTATGATGGTTAATATCAAGAGCCTTATATTGCCTTTTTAATCTAAGAAATACTTATCTCTTGATTTCACTTCGTTTCTTATATTCTGCTTCCACAAATCATATATATATATATATTAGGGTTGTTCTTATTTTTCAAATGTTTGAAATGTTAGCAACTTTGTAGATTTTCTGTTTCTTGGTGATAAAGAAGACGACATACAAAGTTTGAACAAAATCGGTCAACATTACGAGGTCGCGCAACGAGGTCAAAGTTTTAAAAATTTAGTAAAAATATAGTTTTCCGCAAATTTCTTCAAAATGGTGGACGTTACAGACTTCAATAATAATTATTAATTTAAAGGAAATCTAATTTACTACCAGACGTATGTTTGATGTTTTTTAATAAAACAAAGTTTTCAGTAAAAACAAAGCAAGAAAGGGAGTGTGTTTGTTAGCTTATTTCATGGCTTTTTTGTATCAATTAACTTCACTCGCCTGTAGAAGATGACTTGTTCGCTTCAGAGTAAAATAGTACTTTTGAGTTTAGTAAAACTTTAAATGATAAATCCAAAAATGACCTGGTTGCATTCTATCAATTCAGAATTCAGTACAATCTGAGTTTATATCATATGATTCAGAGCCTGTATTGACCTATAAGAAATCGATTATGAAAAAATAAACATAATGTGTTTCTTAGATGTGCGTCAAGGTATCCTCTCAAAATTTTACTTTGTCTCTGACACATTTATAATCCATTATATGCGTCATTTTGTACGCGAGATAGGCTTTTTTAATGTACATATAACTCTCTACTTATTAAATTGATATGATTTAGTATACCAAAATATTAAAGCTGGTTAACCAAGCTTTCATTTGATATGTTTGGTGTTCTAAAAATCGCTATACTTTAAGAGATATAAGCAAATACGTACTCTCCCCCAAAATTGATCTTTTGATATGAGAATATACGATTACCATTTGGTAACGGCAGTTAGTGTAACCTGGATAGGAAGAAAAAAGAAGGGAGAGAAGTGAGGCAAAATACTCCCTCCCTTCTCTTTTCTTTCTATCCAGGTAACACTAACATGATTACCAGATGGTAATCGTATATTCTCATATCAAAAGATCAATTTTTGGGGGAGAGTACGTATTTGCTTATATCTCTTAAAGTATAGCGATTTTTAGAACACAAAATAAAAAAAGGGATTTCCAAAGAATGAAATGGACATTCAGACAATTATTTTTACAAGATGAGTTGAAGGCTAGATATTTGATTGTTTTTCATCTTTTTTTAATTATCGTCCCAAGAGTAAACGCCATTGGTCACATTTTAAGGTCAATGTATCTGGAAATCGATCCAGCAATCCGTACAAATATTTTTTATCTATAAAGGAATAATAGATTTATGGATTAAACTCCGGTAGTTTTATATATTATATTTTTTGACACATGGGAGCACTTATGACCATATTGGTTTTTGTCCTCGATGAAAATTATTACTTGGGTGTATTATGGTTGGATCTGAAGAAAAAATAAATTTAAGACTGACTGAATATTAATGTATTTGTGGCTATTTCCATAGTTGGGAAGACAGAAACAAAGGAACACCTTAAAAGAGAGTGAGAATTGATATAATAATGAAATAGGGAAAGGGAAGTGACGTCACTGATGCCATAGCAATCCCTATCTTATGGAGAGATACATATTTAGCTTATATTTATTATATGTATATATAGGTTTCACCCACTAAGTATTTTTGTGTAGCTGTATTTCCCAACAATGAAAGTTATAACCAATACGTCGATATTTAGCGCTACAATATTCTCTATCGCCACTATATTTCTCGGTGGGGTTTTTCATACGAAAAAATACATCCGACATATATGAAGTCTCAATCTCTCTTTAATTATTTGTGTCGTTGTCTTTCCCAACAATGGACATCATAACAAAAACGTCGATATTCAGCCTACAATATTCTCAATCGATACTCTATGAATTTTAATATACATGACATATTTTGGAGTGTCTGATAGTGCAATATAAATTATCAAATCATGGACCTTTTTATCTTTGTTTTAAATCTTATTCATTTTTTCGCATTTTCAATTTTTTCCAGACTTTTACACACGTTTTTTAACACAAAAATAATAGCATTTTACTCGCTCTCTCTCTCTCTCTCTACTCATAACTTCATCAATGTGTTATTAACCTTCATTACTAAATAAAAAGAATGTCTTCAACATTCAAGTATCATTGAGATGCCAAAAGAAGCGGAAAATATGCATTTATTTCACAATAGTATACTTTTGTGGAATACATGTTTGTTAATAAATATATAGCGAACAACTGACCTAAATAACAATTTATGATTAGATTACCTTGCGTAACTCAGCCAAATACTAGAAGTAGTATTATTCAAATATTTACCGAATGAGTCAGCATGATCTTCATATATATTAATCCTAGCTATGATGACGTCATCCATTAATTAAAGGATCCTGACTCATCCTTTGCTTAGCTCTGACTACATAAGTACTTGGACGTTTGGATACCATGATTTCCTATTTTAAAATAAAAGTTGATGTAGAATTTTTTTTAAATGCCGCTTGTAATAAAAAGAGCAGGTATTTGGAGTAGATAAATATATAAACTCGACAAATGACGTCATAGTGCTCACCAGAGCTGCGACAACCAAATGTAAATCGGTATTTAGAACTGGAAGCGTTGTTACCTGATGCTGTGAAGAAGTGGAACTTTGCAAAATAAATAAACAACTTCGGAGATGAAAGCGCATTTAAGTTCGGACAACGACTAACAAAAAACCATTAAGGTCTGCTATTGCCTTCCATTTCCTTCAAAATCCAAGTACATATATGCTTTATATAAAAATAACATGCATTAAATTTCAAATAATCTCTATAAAAAAAATAATGTACTTAATTGCCTTTTGTTATAAATTGTCTGATACTAAATGCAGAAGTCACAGAGCAGATACATAAATAAATTTCTCTTCTTTCTTATCTACCGCACCGATCGATAATCGTTAGATATATAATAAATCTACCAAATACCGAATCAGGGGTGCCGAATCCCAGCTCTGGTGCTAACGCAGAAAAAACACTCTTTGTAGCCGTTCCTTTCGTCCTTATAAATATACAAATAAATATTAGGTTTAGTAGTTATTAAATCACAGTGGTTTCCATGTGATATAAAATGAGCATTAAAGCATAATCATGAATTCAATTAATTTTTATAATAATTGATAAGAGAGGGTTTTTTAAATGTCATTCTATCCCTAGTCCTCATAAATGAGGACTAGCGATAAATTTTTAAAATTATCGTAAAGGAGACGGAATATCGTTATGATAATATCATTCATGATATCTCAAGGGAATATTGTATAATGACTTATGACAAATGTTTTATTACCGTTGATCGAAGGTTGATTTCTTAACTTTTTTTTATCCTTTGTCGTAATATAAAAAATGGCGTTTATTGTTATTGCAAGTAGGCAAAATTGTATACGACTGTGAAATAATGATATTATTGGAACTGTATTATCAATCCATGAGGGACAAAGTAATTTAGAGGCATGCGGAGTTCATTATATATTTGTGCTTCACTACATTGAAGCCAACAACGGTAAATCCCCACAACGCAGTTGGCTTTGCCTTGGCCAATCCTTCTGAGCGGGCCTTTGCATGCGTCCTACATCCTAGAGATAGGGAAAAGGTGGTGCGTTTTGAAAGGTGATTGGTTGAAAAGAAGAAAAAAGAGGGAATAATAGTAAAAGTAGTTGGTTAAATGCTTCAACGATTCGCTAATCTCGCGGCTGTTAATGAGTCAACTTTAACGTAGAGAGAAGAAATTCACCCTCAAAAATACTCATTGTCTCTTCTTCATGAGCCTGAATCCATGACGTCATTGTGGAATCCTTGTAATGAAATCCTCCCATTGTAAGTTTTACTATAAATTAAAGGAGCTCCTCATACTCAAGGGAAAAGGTTGTTAATTTTGTTTGCTCATATATGCCAATAAATGGTTCATCACACCGACTATCGGACATAGGAAAATAAAGAAAACAGTGTGGCCAAATAGAGAAAAAAAAATATTTGTGAGCTTGTGAAAACAACCTTTTCACTATAAAAACCAAATAGCATTAAACCAAATACATGACTCCTCCTTTTTTCTGATGAGTCACACAACTGGATAAGATTATTATTGGTGAACAAATATAACTGCCCCTGAAGTTTAGTACAGTGACTGAGGGATATTAACATAATGGAGTTGTGACGAGGGATTACAGAAGAAGAATAGGCAGTAAATATGATGACCATATATAAAAATAGTATAATTTCCGGTTTCGAGGCTTTATTTATCATTAATCAAATTTGATTCAGTTTTTAGCATATGATGAAAGTAAGCTGTTGATGGTTAATACGAGGGCTGGACACAATCAGTCCGTGACTTTTTATAATTTTCCGCCTTAAAATTAGGTTGGCAACACTGCTCTTGTCAACAAGCATCTATAGGCTGACTCCTGTTAAAGTTTGAATCATAGAGATATTAAGACATGGAGGGCTTCAAATTCTTCAAAGGAATACGTTTTTGTACCCAATATAAACAAATCTTTCTATCGCTTTGATTATCTTACGATGATGTAGTACAAATTACTTTGTTCATATTGGGCACAGAATACAGCTGAACGATGTTTATCTACAATCAGAGCCGGCAACAGGCGCAGGCTTTTGGGGGGGCCCTACAGTTGTTATGGGGGGCACAGTTAGCACATTCATATAAAAATCGGGCCTACGTCACTCGTTGGGCGGGCCTGGCCCCCTCAGGCCCGCCCATCCCGCCAGGCCTGTCTACAATTGAAGGAAATAAGCTCTTTATATCTTTATATCTCTATGGTTTGAACAAGCTGGGTCTTTTAGTTTGTGAATTGTGGAGAAAATTCAGAAAGGTGATTTGGTGTTTCCATGGCGAAATTTTACGAATTACGCAATGAATTGCTCCCTCATCCGACGTATTCTCCAGATTTAGCCCCGAGTGACTATTTCTTGTTTCCGTACCTTAAGAAATGGCTTGGCGGAAAGAAATTTTACTCCAACGATGAAATCCTCTCACAAACAAATACATATTTTGAGGACCTCGAGAAGTCTAATTTTTAAGGGATTCAAAAATTGGAGAAACGTTGGAGGAAGAGCTCAAAAGAGACTGTGTTGAAAAATAAAATTACATTTCATCTAAAAACCTTTCTTTCATTTGAAAAGTCGCGGACTTATTGATCAGCCCATCTAGTAGGAAATGTAAGTACCTCAGCGGTTATGATCTGCAAACCGGAGCTAAGGGGTTCCGATTATAGAGAAAATAGAGGGCCTAAGTAATGTATGTTAGCGCTAAATTTCAGGTATTTGTTAGCTTTACATTGTTGGAGGAAACAAATAATAATAATTAAACAAATAAAATATCTATTTATATAATTTTTTTCTCAACGAAATAGGGAATGCGATGACGTCACACCACACTCTATTTTTCATGATTCAAATTGTGAAATCTAGCTCTCTCTGTGTCTGCATTTTCACAACAATGAAGACACACAAATTTCCGAACTTCAACCCTACCAATCGTTACTTAGGCACTCTATATTCTCTATGGTTCCGATGTATACATCCCAAAAAATAGATTACATATAATATGACTCCGACCACTATTTTCAAAATAACAGTTCAAAACAGGTTTTTGAAGGTTTTTTTTAAATTAAACATAGGACAAAACGATCAAAACTTTGATCTACTCTATTTGGGATTCTAATAAAGTTTTAAGAGTTATTTTTTGAGAGACATATCTCTTAAGAACAACCAGGAAATATAATATAACTAGAATTTCAAGTTTTTTGTGTTCAAATATGCATGGAATTAAATTAATTGGTTTATAATATCCATCAAACATGAAAAGAAAAGCAATACTTTTTTATAGAAAAACTGCATTCTTCTAATAAACTGTAATTATGTTAGAGATTGTTGAATAAAGTATCTCATTATAGGACCCTCAGATCAGGTTTTGTGAAGGTAAGGAATAGCAATTTAGAATAAGGAAATACTTATGGTTGCATGAAGTTATTTTTGTAACCGACATAACAAGTCTTAGAAGATTACATATCAACTACATTCCATGCATGTTACTAGCGATACAAAATATAGAATCGAACTTCTTCAGCGTGACGTCAAATAAGTATTCGAATGCAGCTGCACTCTAAATGATTATAAAAGGCTTTAAAGTGTTTCATTAGAAAAGCATATAGATAAGTTAAAATGCTCTTGTTAGATGATTATGCAGCATTTCCGTTGTAGTAGTAATGTATTCATCAAAACTAAGTAAGAAGCACACAGAAAACAATGGCACCGATACCACAGAAAGGTGTGTTTTAGGAGGTTCACATTGATGACACACCATAAAATAACGGTTAGTAATCCATTTTTTGTATATTTGATATTCTCATTTAATTTTTTAATGTCTCTGTTCGAAAAAATCAATTTATATTTTTATTAGCTAGCTTTATTCCCAACCATTAATGTATCTTTTATGGGCAGATTTGGACAAGCCCTGCATAAGTGAATAAGTTTATATATATATATTTATATAGACCGGGGTAAAGGAGCAAAAAGGGTCGCGACTTTTAATTTAGGCTACATTTTTTGTCCTATGGAAAAGTTTTTAGCACCTCTAATAATTACTCGTTTTGTTATGTTACGTGATTAAACCAGTTTTGCACTATCTTCTTTTAAAAAGCTGTAAGTAGCAGTCTTCTGAAGAAAAAAAAAAAAGCAATGGCGCCGCATCTGAATTTGGACCTCAAAGAAAGGCCTGTCACCGCTGTGACCGACGAAAAGACCGTGAAAAAGGTGCTCCAGTGCTTTGGTGTCTCTGAGAAGAGGGTGAGGAAGGTGTTGGCTAACACCAAGAGGCCAGAGGGCATCGGCAGAAAGAATGGAAGTGGAGGCAAGAACAAAATTCGGACGGAAGAGTTCAAGCAGGATCTGTCAAACAAAATTCCTGCAAACCCCAAGGTCAGTGCCAGAAAACTGGCTAGAGAGGTCAATGTTGACCTTTCCACCATTTGTTTGGCCCTGAAAGACCTTGGTTTAAAATTAAAGAGGTTCCTGGCAAATGGAGGCCGACCCTTAAAGATTGAGAGGGAGTTGCTGCATATGAGGGCCTGGTTCAGTGGGATCATCAAGTGGAAATGGTTCAAGTTAATTGAGCAAATGTTTACTATGATATGAAGTTTTGATTTGTAAAAAATGGCAGTAAAATCATTTATTTCCGGCTCTACCATGATAATTTGGATTCAAATGTGCATCGCCTGGGAGTCGCTCCAAATTGGGCCTTTGTTCTCATACTTGTATGTGTTTGGAGAATATTTTGATATTAATGGTTTAATCATGTCTATAGTAGATAGCAAATCTCCTAAAGAATCAACTTAATTCATTAATTCTCTCCAGATATAGTTGAACTAAGTTGTCCATAAAATACGGTCCTTTTTGCTCCTTCACCCGATATATATATATATATATATATATGTTATAATATTGCGTGAAACGTACATGAAATATATTTATAAATCGAGTGATGAATCTTAGCTTCAACGACTTCCTCCCTGTGAATGTTCCTTGCAGAGTACTTTTTACGGAGATGTATGTAGCGATATGCCGTAATGCAGGAGGTAGCGATGAAACAGACGATGAATAGGTCTCCCAGAAACCAGAAATACGTTGCCACTTGATGAGGGGATCCTCGATAATAGGCAATGATGTAAAAGTTAAGTATTGTGGCCTAATTTATAACAAAATTCTGACTCACTAAGATTGAAAACATGCTCACGATAGGACGCAATTGCTTATCACCTCTTATTAATCAAGATGAAATGAGAAAAAATGAGAATACCTTATATATTATAAAAATATGTGGTGTAATTGTATCGTGTATTCATCAATTTGGCGTCAGAGATAAGGAGATCAAAGATTACCTAATTATATTATCCAAAAATGACCTTAAAGGAACCAACAATAAATTACGTCATGCCTGACGTCATGCTTAATAGGTACATATAACTAATAAGTCAATATCAATGAAGAGTCACCCATTTTAGCCCCAGTCCCTGGGCATGTTGAATGTATTTCCAAGTATATCATATCAGTATGGATAGAAAAAAGTCCTCGTATTTGCAACGGGATTGGTTGAAAGAAAAGGAGAGGAATAATAATAATAAAGACAGTTGGTATTGTGCGTTTCAAAGTATGACGTCACTTGTGGCTGTTGAGGAGCCAACATCAATTCAGAGAGAAGAAAATCATTCTATAAAAATGCTAATTGTCTCTTCTTCATGGATCCATGACGTCATTGGCGAATCCTTTGAAGGGACTCCTCCACTTCCACCTATTAATATTTATTGAATAAAGGATCTCCTCATACTCAAGAAAAAAGAGGGTTATTTATGTATGCCGATAAACGGATCATCACTTTGAATATCGGACGTAGAAAAAGAACAGTGTACTAAAATGAAAAAATCATGTTTATTGATGAATTTGCGAGAGCAACGTTTTTATCATCCCTAAATATCTAGAATCTCTCTCAAAACCGGCATATAATTTGAGCCCATAAAAGTATGTTCAGAGTATTGGCATGAGTTTCTTCGCCTAATAATTCATTAAAAACAATAATTGTGTGATTCACCTCATTCTTCTTAGGAACATGCCAACAGTTCAAACCCTTTCAATTTGACTATTGAGGATGAAGTCATCATTATTTTATTCTCTATTTATAAACTCTCATAGCAATCCTTACGTGAGAGTAGGTAAGCCTTGCTTTAAATGCAACATTACATTGTAGGTACTATTGATTACCTCAATGTTTTATGTAATAAAGTAGGAAGGAAACAATCGGATTATGATGAGCCAAGCACATAATCCAAGGATTTCTCCCTCCAATCAAGCATATATATTTTGGTTTGTCAAATTACAGCGCTAGCAAATAGTCCTTTATTTCATACTTAACTACTTCAAACATGGAGTTGATCAAAGGGGATTTAAAAAAGTAAGCTTTAACTGCCTATTATTGGAAAAACATAGGTTTTCTTTAAATAATTGGAAGAAGAAGCTGGGATTTAGTAGAGAAAAAAAAATACTGCCTGGTGTTTAACACGCTGTGTCAAATCGATATGAGTAGATTTGTGAAAAAATCTACTCATTGAAAGCGATATGTGTAGATGGAATAAAACATTTCCACTCATTTTTTTATCTACCTCTACAGATCAACTACAAATCATGCAATTGGTAGGTTTTGTTCAGTAGTTTCATCAAAATACAAAATGAACGGTGTCGTTAGTGCGGATCAATCGAAAGAAGGGTCACTTAAAAGGATTGGACAATGACGTCATGGATGCTGTAGGCCAGGGATGCCAGGGTGAAATTGGTCAAGGGCCAGATTGTTTTTAAGTGGGACCTCGGGGGGGGGGGGGCAAATTACCGTTACATTTTTGGCCTGGCAAGACAATCCACTACACAAAAAAGAAAAGTGGATTTAAATTTGTAGATATTGTATCATTGTATTATGTATTTATAAAAAACACTTTTCAACATTTGACGTAACGGGCCGAATGTGATGTCCATTCGGGCAGGTTCCGGCCCGCGGGCCGTCACCATGGCGCCACTGCTGTAGGCCATGAAGAAGAACAATTAATATTCTAAACTTATTTTCTTTGAATTGCTGATCTTCACTCCTCAACAGCATCTGTGCAGTTATATTTCGTATGCCAACTGCCTTTGTCATAATTCTCTCTCCCTTCCTCTCAACCAATCACGTTTCTCCAAGCACTCCCCTTTTATTCATCCCTCCTAATAATATAAAAGCCTTCCTTCTGAGCATGTCCCATTCTTAAGTGAGCAAAACTAATCATTCCCTGAGCAATAATGACAGTCATGGCAGATATTCCCAAGAAGCTATGATAGAGGATTTCCTTATCACAGAGCAGGGAATAAAATCCCTTGGTTTCCTTCATCCTGGAACCTATTCACGGGGCGTTTACAGGGGATGAAGTCCAGTCAGGGATGCAACAGGAGATATCAACATGATGATTCTGGGAGTGTTGGAATAATAAGAACAAAAATACACAATATCACTAGTCATTAAGAGGCAAAGCACAGCATGATTCTTGAGTGAATCAGAAGGACACAGAACTTCATATCGTATTTAGAGACATTGAACACATTATACACAAGCTTCTCTACTAGGACATGTAAAGGGACTAAGCGTACGACGATATATATTTTATTATTATTTGGCATTTTACTACTCTACGCCTGCTCCCTTGGAGTGAGGAAGGAGATGATGCAGGATATGCTCAAGTCTATATTAAGGAGGAATACTTGGAGCACCCGGAGCAAAAGGAGGAAAAGGAGAAGAAAAGAATCCTAAAGTAGTAGTAGAGGTGGCTTAGAGGGTTACGGCCAGAAGTAAGACTGTTTTTGAAGATCTATTTGTCACTGATAGTTGTAGACATTATTAGTTTATAGGAAGTTTAGTCATATTACTTTTTAATACATTTTGTCCATCTTTATGTGTAGAAAACATATATGTTTCGATGTCTAGTATATAAAATAGTTTTTTGATATGTTGTTTAGCTGTAAATGTACTTATTGCTAAATAAAGTATTAAATACCGTAAGTTAAGCGGAAATTTAAACGGATGTTGTGATAAAAGACAAAATGACTGATTTTATAAATTAAAAAAATGTAGTCCATATAATTGCTAACAATTGGGGGAAAATATAAATTAATCTTTTAATCTCTTAGGCCTAACTATACCAAGATTTTTTTCTTTCTCGAAATTGACCGGTTTTGACCTACTTCAGGTAAATACCGGAAACTTGGACCGGAGGGAAGGAGTTGGCTTTTAACCAGAGAGGGAAAAGATTTATATATATATATATATATTAGTATGTTACACGTATTTAAAAAAAGATATTTCTGACCTTATTTTTTATCAAACTGTTGAGAAATGGTCGATGGAAACGCTTTCGAGGAAAATAAAAGATGTAATCACCTTTTTTCGTCTCGAAAAAATTCCTCCTTTTCTCTATAAGCGAAGCATATTTATAAGTCAACTGATTCTTCTTCCTGCTGGCGTAGACTTAATAAACCATACCTTCTCTCAATTAAATCACTAACCCCTTCTTTTTAAATTATTATCATGCAACAGAATAATAGCAAAGTAATTGTGTGATGACGTCATTTCTGATTTTTTTCATTTAATTTTGAAAAGGCTAGTTCACTATGAAAAACGAGTGCTAAAGAGTTAAATTAATTGCAAAGGGTAGTAAAACGATTAAATTTTATGGCCAGGTATGAAATTTGAGTGGACACTCATAAACACCGAATAATTTTATTTTTTGAAAAAAAAAAAACATGAATCGTCGAGAAATCTTCAACAGCCAAACGGAAATTCAATTTATTTACTTCGGAGGAAAACACCAGGTGGCAGCACCTTCGTTTTAATATACCTATATATATATATATATATATATATATATATATATATATAATATATATATATATTATATTATATACAGGGTATAGAAGCAAACGTGGACTCGAGAGACAATTTTAGAAAAGTAAAAATATATTTTATTTTAATTAAATAATAATTATTATTTTAACAAAACTTATAGCAGGGCCTTTGTGAGCACTCTCACTCGATGTGGCCTCCTTCAGCTTTAATGACAGCTTCCACACGGCGCCGGAAAGACTTGCAGGAGTTGATGAGGAATTCCTCCGACATGTTGTCCCACTCCGTCCTGATGGTGGCCTTTAGAGCATCCCATTTGGATGAGGAGTCCTGTTGGTCTTCTTCTCCAATTCGCCCCACACGGCGAAGTCCAACGGGTTCAGATCCGGCGAGGAGGAGGGCCACATGTCCTTCGGCCAAAAATGAGCCATGTTGGTAGTGCAGAACTTCTGGCACAGGTCCGACGTGTGTGATGGAGCACCATCCTGCGTCCACACATAGTTTCCCTCGGGGTAATTGGCCTTCAGCCATGGCAAAACTGTGTACCTGAGGACCTTGTAGTAAGTCTCCTTGCCAATCTTCTCCCCGGCCTTGAAAAAGAAGGGAGGCATCTTCTTCCGTCTGACGCCACGACTCCCAGGAACATTGTCTGCGCCGGATGTTTTGTACGGTACACCCCCTGTACCTCTTCTTTTGTTTCCCCAAGCCACCGGTCATTCCTCCTGTTGTAGACTTGGTCCACGGTGAAAATCTTCTTGTCGGAGAAGATTTTCACAATGGAGCCATTACCCTTCAACCAAGTGAGGATTTTCTTGCCTCTTGTGAGCCTTTTCCTCTTCATATCCTCCGTCAACAAGTGCCTCAGAGTCCTCGTGTATGAGGTTAATCCCAGATCCTCCCTCACTGCCCGGTTGATGGTCATGGGGTCCACAGAGAAGTCATTGGAGAGGCGGTTCATGGATTTTGTGGGGTCCTCCTTGATCTTCTTCTCCAGTCTCTCCAGGAACTCGGGAGTCCTCTTTAAATTGTGGCCACCACTTCCTGCTTTCCTCTCGAGGCCTTCCCGTCCTTTTTCATTTTGGCAACCTTGAAAACAGGCTCCTGGAGCACTTGACAATGTCCATGATCTTTGCCACCTCAATTTCCGCGTCAAGCAGATCTGAGATCCTTTTCTTTTTCGCGTCCTGCTCGCTCATTTTTGAGAATTGACGATTGTTTATTATTGATTATTTATGCTTAGAAAGGCTAATAAATCGGAATCTCAAAAAATATAACACATCCTTAGTAATTTTTTTGAGAAAATTAGCATTATTTAAGAGTCCACGTTTTGCTTCTATACCTGTATATATATATATATTATATATATATATATATATATATATATATAT
>CP045907.1:12045635-12079112 GCA_013387185.1 Caligus rogercresseyi
TGACCGACGAAAAGACGTGAAAAAGGTGCTCCAGTGCTTTGGTGTCTCTGAGAAGAGGGTGAGGAAGGTGTTGGCTAACACCAATTGGCCAGAGGGCATCGGCAGAAAGAATGGAAGTGGAGGCAAGAACAAAATTCGGACGGAAGAGTTCAAGCAGGATCTGTCAAACAAAATTCCTGCAAACCCCAAGGTCAGTGCCAGAAAACTGGCTAGAGAGGTCAATGTTGACCTTTCCACCATTTGTTTGGCCCTGAAAGACCTTGGTTTAAATTTAAAGAGGTTCCTGGCAAATGGAGGCGACCCTTAAAGATTGAGAGGGAGTTGCTGCATATGAGGGCCTGGTTCAGTGGGATCATCAAGTGGAAATGGTTCAAGTTAATTGAGCAAATGTTTACTATGATATGAAGTTTTGATTTGTAAAAAATGGCAGTAAAATCATTTATTTCCGGCTCTACCATGATAATTTGGATTCAAATGTGCATCGCCTGGGAGTCGCTCCAAATTGGGCCTTTGTTCTCATACTTGTATGTGTTTGGAGAATATTTTGATATTAATGGTTTAATCATGTCTATAGTAGATAGCAAATCTCCTAAAGAATCAACTTAATCATTAATTCTCTCCAGATATAGTTGAACTAGGTTGTCCATAAAATACGGTCCTTTTGGCTCCTTCACCGATATATATATATATATTGTTATAATATTGCGTGAAACGTACATGAAATATATTTATAAATGGAGTGATGAATCTTAGCTTCAACGACTTCCTCCCTGTGAATGTTCCTTGCAGAGTACTTTTTACGGAGATGTATGTAGCGATATGCCGTAATGCAGGAGGTAGCGATGAAACAGACGATGAATAGGTCTCCAGAAACCAGAAATACGTTGCCACTTGATGAGGGGATCCTCGATAATAGGCAATGATGTAAAAGTTAAGTATTGTGGCCTAAATTTATAACAAAAATTCTGACTCACTAAGATTGAAAACATGCTCACGATAGGACGCAATTGCTTATCACCTCTTATTAATCAAGATGAATGAGAAAAAATGAGAATACCTTATATATTATAAAAATATGTGGTGTAATTGTATCGTGTATTCATCAATTTGGCGTCAGAGATAAGGAGATCAAAGATTACCTAATTATATTATCCAAAAATGACCTTAAAGGAACCAACAATAAATTACGTCATGCCTGACGTCATGCTTAATAGGTACATATAACTAATTAAGTCAATATCAATGAAGAGTCACCCATTTTAGCCCCAGTCCCTGGGCATGTTGAATGTATTTCCAAGTATATCATATCAGTATGGATAGAAAAAAGTCCTCGTATTTGCAACGGGATTGGTTGAAAGAAAAGGAGAGGGAATAATAATAATAAAGACAGTTGGTATTGCGCTTCAAAGTATGACGTCACTTGTTGCTGTTGAGGAGCCAACATCAATTCAGAGAGAAGAAAATCATTCTATAAAAATGCTAATTGTCTCTTCTTCATGGATCCATGACGTCATTGGCGAATCCTTTGAAGGGACTCCTCCACTTCCACCTATTAATATTTATTGAATAAAGGATCTCCTCATACTCAAGAAAAAAGAGGGTTTATTTATGTATGCCGATAAACGGATCATCACTTTGAATATCGGACGTAGAAAAAGAACAGTGTACTAAAATGAAAAAATCATGTTTATTGATGAATTTGCGAGAGCAACGTTTTTATCATCCCTAAATATCTAGAATCTCTCTCAAACCGGCATATAATTTGAGCCCATAAAAGTATGTTCAGAGTATTGGCATGAGTTTCTTCGCCTAATAATTCATTAAAAAACAATAATTGTGTGATTCACCTCATTCTTCTTAGGAACATGCCAACAGTTCAAACCCTTTCAATTTGACTATTGAGGATGAAGTCATCATTATTTTATTCTCTATTTATAAACTCTCATAGCAATCCTTACGTGAGAGTAGGTAAGCCTTGCTTTAAATGCAACATTACATTGTAGGTACTATTGATTACCTCAATGTTTTATGTAATAAAGTAGGAAGGAAACAATCGGATTATGATGAGCCAAGCACATAATCCAAGGATTTCTCCCTCCAATCAAGCATATATATTTTGGTTTGTCAAATTACAGCGCTAGCAAATAGTCCTTTATTTCATACTTAACTACTTCAAACATGGAGTTGATCAAAGGGGATTTAAAAAAGTAAGCTTTAACTGCCTATTATTGGAAAAACATAGGTTTTCTTTAAATAATTGGATGTGGAGAAGAAGCAGGGATTAAGTAGAGGAAAAAAAATCTACTGCCTGGTGTTTAACACGCTGTGTCAAATCGATATGAGTAGATTTGTGAAAAAATCTACTCATTGAAAGCGATATGTGTAGATGGAATAAAACATTTCCACTCATTTTTTTATCTAACTCTACAGATCAACTACAAATCATGCAATTGGTAGGTTTTGTTCAGTAGTTTCATCAAAATACAAAATGAACGGTGTCGTTAGTGCGGATCAATCGAAAGAAGGGTCACTTAAAAGGATTGGACAATGACGTCATGGATGCTGTAGGCCAGGGATGCCAGGGTGAAATTGGTCAAGGGCCAGATTGTTTTTAAGTGGGACCTCGGGGGGGGGGGGGCAAATTACCGTTACATTTTTGGCCTGGCAAGACAATCCACTACACAAAAAAGAAAAGTGGATTTAAATTTGTAGATATTGTATCATTGTATTATGTATTTATAAAAAACACTTTTCAACATTTGACGTAACGGGCCGAATGTGATGTCCATTCGGGCAGGTTCCGGCCCGCGGGCCGTCACCATGGCGCCACTGCTGTAGGCCCATGAAGAAGAACAATTAATATTTTAAACTTATTTTCTTTGAATTGCTGATCTTCACTCCTCAACAGCATCTGTGCAGTTATATTTCGTATGCCAACTGCCTTTGTCATAATTATCTCTCCCTTCCTCTCAACCAATCACGTTTCTCCAAGCACTCCCCTTTTATTCATCCCTCCTAATAATATAAAAGCCTTCCTTCTGAGCATGTCCCATTCTTAAGTGAGCAAAACTAATCATTCCCTGAGCAATAATAACAGTCATGGCAGATATTCCCAAGAAGCTATGATAGAGGATTTCCTTATCACAGAGCAGGGAATAAAATCCCTTGGTTTCCTTCATCCTGGAACCTATTCACGGGGCGTTTACAGGGGATGAAGTCCAGTCAGGGATGCAACAGGAGATATCAACATGATGATTCTGGGAGTGTTGGAATAATAAGAACAAAAATACACAATATCACTAGTCATTAAGAGGCAAAGCACAGCATGATTCTTGAGTGAATCAGAAGGACACAGAACTTCATATCGTATTTAGAGACATTGAACACATTATACACAAGCTTCTCTTCTAGGACATGTAAAGGGACTAAGCGTACGACGATATATATATTTATTATTATTTGGCATTTTACTACTCTACGCCTGCTCCCTTGGAGTGAGGAAGGAGATGATGCAGGATATGCTCAAGTCTATATTAAGGAGGAATACTTGGAGCACCCGGAGCAAAAGGAGGAAAAGGAGAAGAAAAGAATCCTAAGTAGTAGTAGAGGTGGCTTAGAGGGTTACGGCCAGAAGTAAGACTGTTTTTGAAGATCTATTTGTCACTGATAGTTGTAGACATTATTAGTTTATAGGAAGTTTAGTCATATTACTTTTTTTACATTTTGTCCATCTTTATGTGTAGAAAACATATATGTTTCGATGTCTAGTATATAAAATAGTTTTTTGATAAGTTGTTTAGCTGTAAATGTACTTATTGCTAAATAAAGTATTAAATACCGTAAGTTAAGCGGAAATTTAAACGGATGTTGTGATAAAAGACAAAATGACTGATTTTATAAATTTTAAAAAATGTAGTCCATATAATTGCTAACAAATTGGGGGAAAATATAAATTAATCTTTTAATCTCTTAGGCCTAACTATACCAAGATTTTTTCTTTCTCGAAATGACCGGTTTTGACCTACTTCAGGTAAATACCGGAAACTTGGACCGGAGGGAAGGAGTTGGCTTTTAACCAGAGAGGGAAAAAGATTATATATATATATATATATATATATATATATATATATATATATATATATATATATAATATATATATATATATATATATATATATATAATTTAACTAAAAATGATAATTCTGACCTTTTTTTATCAAACTGTTGAGAAATGGTCGATGGAAACGCTTTCGAGGAAAATAAAAGATGTAATCACCTTTTTTCGTCTCGAAAAAATTCCTCCTTTTCTCTATAAGCGAAGCATATTTATAAGTCAACTGATTCTTCTTCCTGCTGGCGTAGACTTAATAAACCATACCTTCTCTCAATTAAATCACTAACCCCTTCTTTTTAAATTATTATCATGCAACAGAATAATAGCAAAGTAATTGTGTGATGACGTCATTTCTGATTTTTTTCATTTAAATTTTGAAAAGGCTAGTTCACTATGAAAAACGAGTGCTAAAGAGTTAAAATTAATTGCAAAGGGTAGTAAAAAGATTAAATTTTATGGCCAGGTATGAAATTTGAGTGGACACTCATAAACAACCGAATAATTTTATTTTTTGAAGAAAAAAAAACATGAATCGTCGAGAAATCTTCAACAGCCAAACGGAAATTCAATTTTTTTACTTCGGGAGGAAAACACCAGGTGGCAGCACCTTCGCTTTAACATACCTATATATATATATATATATATATATATATATATATATATATATATATATATATACCAATACCAAAACATATATATATATTATAAAAGTTTTTTAAAACATAACCCAATTTATAGATCTAATATATATTTCTTAATAATTACCATAAACATCAATATATCAATATATAATATTATATCTATATATATATATATATATATAAATATATATATATATATATATATATATATAAATATATATATATATATATATATATATATAAACTGTCTTGGCACATCTAAAATAATAATGTCTGTTTTTATGATACCCTCAGAAGCTAAAATTGGCCTTTTGTCCAGATGCGGTAGTATTTCTCGCCTATGTCAGTGATGATGATGTTACTTGTCATAAAACTGTGATAACTTCTAGACATGAAGGAAAAATGAGTTAATTAAAGGGAGGAGGACAGGATCAGTAAAAAGGGACATTTTTTTAAAATGCGGTTTGTACGCATTTCAATACATTCACCGCATTCTCCACCTAAAGCAGCATTACCTAGGTAACAACTGCTTTTTTAGTGGGGAGTGCTTCGTACGTACTTATATCTCTACATTGATGATGTTGTAGAATCAAGCTCTTTTATACATAATATAACGTAGGTACTTCTCTCCTGAAACAAGGCTTGTCATATAATGAATTTTCAGTGAATCATAATAGCAGGGACACCTTTGAATAATGGACATCCTTCATTGAGTAATGGACAAACAAACTTACATTGTCTTTCCCCCTCCTCCTCCATTTGAAAGGGACAATAACGTTATTAATATTCCTTTGCCATCTGATTGGCTTAAAAATTAACAATTCCGAGTTGTATACAAAGAAACTTACTCGGCTTGTTTTCCTTTAAGAGCTGGTAAACCATTAATATCATATATACCTTTACATTACATACTTTTGCTATCTGCAGGGCTCTCAAGTCTCACACATTTGGCGTGTGACACACACATTCCATCCGTTTACACGCCACGCATTGTATTTATCACGCAATTAAATTATCACGGTTCGTTCGTTGAAAAAATATAAATCATTTTAAAATGGAGTGCATAAGAAACATTGATTAAAGTTTTAATTAAAAAAACGTCCACACTTATTGCACAGAAAGTATCTTTTAAAAAACTATATATAAAAGGACGAACACCAACAACAAAAACTTACGTCGTCTCTTCATTTATATTGTTTTAAAACGAAAACTAAATGGCTCAAAGCCAGCCACAAACATATACAATAAACAACACATAGACAATAAAATGATAACAAAGTTTAGCATGAAGTCAATAATTATTTTTGTTTGCATGAATTTATGCGTCATTTGCCAGACATCCATCCTTGCGTCGACCAAATCTCACTCTGAACTCACTTCAAAACTTGAGAGCCCTGTATCTGATTTACTTAAAATCCAACATCAGGAAATGAGTCTCCAGGCTTCTTCATAAATGAGGGTACCTTAATTACATCAATTTTTAGAAATACAACATACAGCAAAAGAGCACGACCACACAAAGGGGTATATGTATTGAGGGTACCTTATATTTCATCAATTTTTAGAAAGAAAAATAACAGTGGGGTATTTATATCGATCAGTCTTCATAAAAAATGGATCAACCATCTTTCCCCCTCATCGAGATACTCTAAAATGAAAATCAAATATATATTTGCATTGGCTTTCCTCGGATTGTGGATAATACGATGAACAAAATTACCGCGTCTTAAATCATTAACTATCCCGTTACTTAAGATGTCAGAATTAGCTTCATTGCATCATTTAATTATCTAATTTTAAATATATATATATATATATAATTTATATTTAAAGATCAACTCTCCTGCATTTCACCGCATGAAAGCCAACGTTTTCAATATATAAATATAAATGAAACAGATCTGATTGTATTTTAAAGGTCCCATATATTTTTCATCATTAATATATTTCATAATTCAAGAGATCAAGTTTCAATTAAACTATAACAAAATTGACTATGTTTTTTTAATTATTAAACGATTTTACAGCCGCACTGATATATTTGACAGCCATATCAATGTCCTTTCTATTTGTGAAAGCTCCAACGGAGAGCCTAAGAGTTCTCTGGGCCAGCTCCGGGCGGAGTCCACTTCGAATAAGTACCCCGGATCCCTTAAGGCCAGCGCTGTGACAGGCTGCACTCGTACTAGCATCAACGGATCCTGGAAAAATTGGATTGAATATATATATATATATATATATATATATATACAGAGTGGCTAGGCAAAATGTCCGGTTTGATATTTTGATTTTGTGAACTTAATTAACTTTTAATTGGTTGCTTCTATGGAACTGAAATTTATTTGGCTTTAAGTAGTATATAAAAGGATCTAAATTATTCAATATGGCCTCCATTGGCCTTCACGACGGCTTCGAGGCGGGGCCGGAAGCGTTTGCAGGCATTTATAATGTGCTTCTCAGGGTAGTTGTCCCACTCCTTGATGATGGTGGCCTTCAGAGAGTCAAGATTGAGGTGAGGGGTCCGGTTGGTCTTGCTCTCAATTGCGCCCCACCAGAAAAAATCCAGCGGATTTAGATCCGGGGATGACGGTGGCCAGAAGTTCTTCGGCCAGAAATGGGCCATATTGTCCTTGCAGAACTTTTGGTTCTTAGCCGCCATATGAGATGGTGCACCATCCTGCTGCCACACATAGTTTCCGGTGGGGTAGTTTTTTTTAACCATGGCAGAACAGTATACCTCAGGACTTTGTAGTAGGCCTCGGTGTCGATCTTCTCGTCCGGCCGAAAGAAGAATGGAGGCATCTTCTTTCCGTCGGACCTGAATACACCAAGGACCATCACTTGCTGGGGATTCTTGGTCCTGAAGACTCCTTGGACATCCTCACGTTGCTTAGCAAGCCATCGATCATTTCTGCGATTGTAAACTTGGTCCACCGTGAAGATCTTTTCGTCTGAAAATATTTTGATGAGACACGGCTTCTTTTTCAACCAATTTAGGATGATCTTGCACCTATCGAGCCTCTTCTCCATCGCTGCTGCTGTCAATAGCTGTCTGTGGGTCCGAACGAATGATTGCAAGCCCAAATCTTCCTTGGCAGCCAGCTGGATTGTGCGCCTGGACACGTTGAACTCTTTTGAGAGACGGTTTAGGCTGATGGTGGGGTCCGATTCAACTTTGGCCTTAACTTCATTGAGAAAGTCGTCTGTCCGCTTTTTGTTATGGCCACCAGATCCAGGAGCTCTGTTGAAGCCTTTACCATCATTTTTGGCTTGCTGGATACGACGGACAGTACGGATATCAACGCCAACGATCCGGGCAATATCGACTTGATTTATTTGCGCGTCAAGCAAATCGTGAATCCGTTGTCTTTTCGCTTGCTGAACACTCATTTCTGGTCTGAGAGATATTTTTTTAAGTTATAAATTGTAGCTATTTGTTTCAAAAGCGTAGCTGATTTACTTGTTTTGAATTTTTACGTACGCTCTGCGCACAAGAAACAAACTTATCAACCGGACATTTTTGCCTAGCCACTCTGTATATATATATATATATATATATATATATATATATATATATATATATATATATATATATATATATATATATATATATAATATATAAATACCAATTTATGATATTGGATTATGTTTTTATAATAATGATTGATATATTGCGAAGAGTTATATAGTCCTTTAATTAAACATCTAAGTAACCAATATAATCATATCAAAATAAAATTAACCTTCTTTATATCTGCATATAGAATAAATAAACATAAAACTCATTTAAACTAAGAAATTCATAAATAAATGCATACATTAGTACAGAAAATCCACTAAATTGTTCATTTGAGACTTAATTGTATATTTATTATTTAAATAAAATTAAGGAATAGTTATTCAACTTTACATACTCGTTAATTGGTTTTAAGTAGATCAATGCACAAGCAAAGCGAATGGCTTTGTCCATAAAACCGTATGTATGTCCCTAATATATAATTGTTAAGGAAACATTTTAACGAATTATATTATAATTAAAAGTGATGGCCATAAAATATAAGAAAAATGATTGTTTTACTCCTTCAATAATTTATCTGATTATATTCCTTATATAATATTCAAGTATTACTTTTGTTTTATCTTTAGAAATATGATTATAATTACCAATAAAAGTGAGTATACTTTGAACCTACTGTTACATTTAATTATAATATTTTCGTATGATTAAATGAAAATTTATAGTATTATTTTTAAGGTATACAATTTAATATGTAGAACTTTGTGTTACTTCTAAAATTATCATACCTTCAAGACGATTTAAAAGCTCCTTCCCTGAGCTAATGGTCGGAAATGATAGACTTGACGTATTGGGGAGTCGATCTATTCCTTCGAAATTGACGATTATCCCCTCGCTCCAAGATTATTCTTGAGACCGTTTTCCAAGCGGAGTCGGAGCTCTCTGAGAGAGTCTCCCGGATCACCTTCCTGGAAGATAATCTCTGCTGCTTTAGCCAGCCCAAGGATCATAGGAGTATTTTCTGTGCCGGCCCTTCGGTCGAACTCCTGACCTCCTCCTCTGAAGAAAGGGAAGACCTCACACTTTTTGGGATCATGATAGAGGGCTCCAATCCTGGGACCATAGAACTGAAGAAAATACGTATAACTATTTGTTGCATAATATATATTTAATATATATGAAGTGCACTATTTCTACCAAAAAAGACGAAGGTTATGTTTTTCATGCACTTTTCAAGAATATCGTCCAGAGGGATGAGGTTGCGTGATAAATTTTAAAGTTCCAATTTCAAAAGCTACCACTGTAAAAACATATAAAAATAATCCATAGCAAGAAAATATCTATATATTTTATATTCTTTGATCCAGAGCCCTATAAGGAGAGTTACGTCGTGAGACCTGTCTGTAGTCAGGCTCATAATATTTATAATTTATCGAGGGAGTTGTAAGTAAACAGTCTTTTGAAATTTTTTTCGAAGTATAAAAATAATATAAACTCTAAAGATCTATTTAAAAAATCATTTCATTAAGAAACTATTCTTCTTCTGGTCGATTATTATTTTAATTGGATATATTTAATAAGGAGTTTACAAAAGTTGAAGGAATATTTAAATTATATGTAAAAGAATTAGTAAAAATGAAACAAATAGGATCTTCAATAATAGAAATGGCAGTTCAACTAATTAGATCATCATTAGAATATACGAGTATACCACAATGTCATGAATTATAACAATATATATCAAGGTATATAAAAATTCGTTTACACATAAATTTACGAGAACATACGACTATAGTAAAAAAATAGGTCTAATAAAACCTCCAATTTATTTGGAAGTAGAAGTATGTACATGGGAAAATTATGTAAATAATTATCAAATTCATGTATTTTATAATAATTAATATATCCCAGATTAGTGAAATGATTAATTATAAATTACAAAATAAAAATTAATAACTTTTTAAATTGAAATATATTTACAACACGTAGTAATAAAAAAATATAAAAAATATTTTTATATTTTTTATTACTACGTGTTGTAAAATATATTTCAATTATAAAAAAATATTTTTTAAATTATTTTGTCATTCATAATGAATCATTTCACTAATCTGGATATATAAATCGGGTTCAATGATAAATCCAGTTCATCAATACTTGGGATATTTTTTGGACAATCGTTTCTTAAGGATAATTTTTTTTTTACCACATGATTTTATATATTTTTTATATTATTTAGTAAATCACGTATAAATATGGAGTTAAATGTATAAGGGAGACTATTTAATTACTGAAACAGTACCCACAATGAATGAAAGGTTTTATAGACACAGTTTTTTCTCATAGATTCCGATTTATTTATCCTAAGAATAAAATAGGAACAATAATAATTTCTTTCATTCCATGCGTTGTTTTGAGCCATTCCATGCTATTTCACCAGGTAGCGCTCCAATCTTTTGTCGTAACTCTCCTTATAGGGCTCTGCTTTGATCCATAGAGATATAAAGATATAGAGAGCTGATTGGATCCTTCAGAGAAATACGTCATTGTGACCGTAAAAACTTTTAAAAAGATATACAGTAAACCCTCGATATAACGAACTATATGGGGGGAGGGCAGGTCGTTATATCCGAAAGTTCGTTAAAGGGGGGCTCTGGAGTGTAAGGTATATCCTGCAGGAGTGACGAAGGAGGTTCGTTGTATCCGAAGATCGTTATACAGAGGGGCGTTATACCGAGGGTTTACTGTAGAGAGTTTATTCTCTTCATCATTCATAGATTCCATCTCTAAGATCAGCTTACGATGACGTCGTATAAATTACTTTGTTTATTTTGCACACACAGAAACATTAGAACGCTGTTTCTCTGCCATTGAAGGGAATCAGCTCTCTATATCTTTATATCTCTATGATTTAATCCCATAGACAAAATAGAGGCATAACCATAGGTAAGACATTATGACAACTATTACAAATTCACCAAAGATCATACTTTTTTCAGTTAAAATTTCACAAAAAAATAAATATCATTATTGCATTATTTATAAATATTTACTATTTAAAATTAACCACAATTTATAATATTGGGGGAGTCGCTTAAGAGGATTCTTAAATAACATGGACTTTGAGATGAGGCAGTTTTTGTTCTTAAGTATGATATTACTATTATCCCTGAGTTGACGTTCAGCCGCAAGTGAAATGATATTTCTTATCAAAATACTAACTGCTTTTTGAATTCACTCTTTTTTTTCTCTCAACAAATCACATTAGAGAAAAAGGTACCCGTTTGTTATCCTTGCATATTAATATGCTTTTGGCTGGTGAATACTTATACCAGGCTTGTGAGCGTTCAGCTTTTTTTGCGTTCAGCGTTCCGTACAAAATTAAAAAAAATACCGTTCCGTTCAGCGATCCGTTCAATGTTTTTGCGTTCAGCGTTCCGTTAGCGATCAGCGTTCAAATATTTTAAAGAAATAACATTGTTTAATTTTGAAAAATGGATGTACTATTTAGGGTTTTTATTTAAAAAAATCTGGATTTTTTTTAGAAAATAATTTCCGAAAAAATTGTTGCGTAGTGATGACGTTTTTTTTTAAAAAAGAATTTCCAAACAAAGTGATGCGTAGTGATGACTTTTTTAGAAAATAATTTCCGAAAAAAGTGATGCGTAGTGATGACTTTTTTTAGAAAAGAATTTCCGAAAAAAGTGATGAGTAGTGATGACGTTTTTTTTAGAAAAGAATTTCCAAAAAAAGTGATGACGTTTTTTCCGAAAAAAGTCCGAGATATGTTTGGAAAAATTGAACGCTGAACGCAAAACTCTTTTTTTTGCGTTCAACGTTCAGAAAAAAGTTGCGTTCCGTTCACAAGCCTGCTTTATACCCATAGAGATGTAAAGACATAGAGAGCTTATGGAATTCTTCAGAGGCATACGTCATATTGCCCAATAACAACATTTTACTAAACAAACGTAAATCACAAAACCTTTAATACCCTATTTTCTTGTTATTTTTCTATCTCCAAACATTTTATTATGAAAAAATAAATAATCTAATTCTATCAAAATACCAACTTACGATAATTTAGTACAAATTACTTTGTTTATATTGGACACATAATACAGCTGAATGTCAATGTTTCTCTGCTATGGAGGGAATAAGCTCTCTATATCTTTATATCTCTATGGTTTATATCCGACATGAAGTCATCTAGATATAAAGATATAGAGAGCTTATTCCCTTCAATAGCAGAGAAACATCGTCGTTCAGCTGTCGCCATTGCCCAAACTGAACAAAGTAATTTGTACCAAGTCATCGTAAGTTGATCATAGAGATAGAAAGATTTGTTGTTATTGGGCAATATGACGTATGCTTCTGAAGAATCCAATAAGCTCTCTATGGATATAAAGTAATCCCTTGCTTATTCTGTTTTTGTTTTTTTATATACCGAGATATATTCTGAGAGATCAATAAATCACAATCGACTGCTCGGCTCTCCCTTTTTTATATAAACTTTTTGCTCTATAACATGTTTGAGAAGCCCTGATTGAAGGACAGCCTTTTGTCTACTTACTTTGTGTCCCACAATGGTCAGAAAGTCCACAGAGAGCTCTCTCACGTCCACTGGAATTTTCCCTAGGCCTGAGCAGCATCGCTGTGAGTAAGGATGTGACAATCACGGATCTTATTGAGGGCCTTCACCTCACGCATAATTTTTCCCACGGGCTGAAACAATATTTAAAAAAATATATACGTGTGTATAGATGTATAAGACCAAATAAGGCATTTTGACACTCCTGATAACCAGTGTGTTCCCTAACGCGCGTGCGAGTAATATATTACTTAGTTATATTACTGCGAATAACTACAGAGAACAAACATATTAGATATTACTTTCAAGTAATAACTAATATGTAATATCCTAGTTACATATTACTTTCGTGAAAAAAATATTGGACAGGCATTTTTGATGAAAATTAATGAACTGTGAATGTATGTGACGTCACCCAGCTTACATGAAAATGCAAACTAGGTTTGGTGAGGATTTTTACAAATCCTGTTTGAATTGTCTTTACTTATTGTTTCGGAATGCTCAAAAAAGTAGTATATTACTTTTGAGAAGTAATAACTAATATTTTTTAAATACTACTACGCAGTAAAAAGTAGTATACTAGATTCAAAGTAATATTCGACCAACACTGCTGATAACTAATTAAAGCTAGGGATTACTTTAACCCCGAAATGAAATAGAAAGAGAAAAAACAGCTGTCGATTAGAAAAAAAGAGGCATCTTTCTTGTATCTCTCTGGCATCTCTTTTATTATAGTAGCAAATGAATCACAAACCTCTTCCTTTTTATTATTATTTATAAACTGTTACTATATTTAATTTTTTCGTTATATATAACAACATGAGTTTTTCTATTCTTGAGGAGGAACCCTGATATGAAGAATAGAAGAACTCAAGCGATTTATAACGCAATAAAAACAGCTTTTGGTTTTTTCTTTAACAAAGGTTATTATAATATTAAAAAACAGGTTTGTTTCTCTCGTCCACGAGTCCTGTTGAATAAGTAGTAACTCCGGACACTGGAGGGAACTCCGATTCAAAGTACTCATCCAGAATAGAAGAATTTAAGCTGTTTAATATAATGCAATAATAAACACAACAACAACATATTATAATAGGAAAAAGGGAGAGGTGTGTCATTAATTTGAACATACAGTTGCGATACTGATTCTTCTTCATAAGAGACTGAAAGAAGCCTATAAATTACACTTTGCCGATTTTTATTTTTTTTTATTTACAAAATATTTAACAGAAAATTAGCATCATTTTATCCATTTCTATAAGTAATTATAATATGGGTCATTTTTCTAAATACATTATACAGAAATCAAACAAATATTTAATTACAGTGTACGTCGTTGGTATTAAGAAGGCCTTTTTCCGATGTCATTCCATCACTGTTAAACTTTTTGCTAAATAAGAAAAAAATATAGTCTATTTTTCTGCATAAAGTAGTCTTATTTAGCTTCCTAATAAAAATATAAGCTTTTTAGCTATGAGACGCTTTAAATAAAAAGGGGGAATCTTAGTTTAAGTAGATGGATTCAAGATGCTGAAATGTTACTACTTTCATGGTGTATGTATCTAATAATGTGGCATCAAGTGTGAAGTATGTCATCGCTTCAGCCAAATCACCTCTGACGTCCTCAAACTCTCAAAGGATACTTTCAAACTAAGGACAAATGTGACGTGAGAACACTATATGAATACAGAACGAAATATAAGAAAAGAAGAAAAACTATTATATGTATTTTTTGGCTATATTTACTTCATACGATGATGTTTCCATTTTTTATGATTTGAAATTATACGTTCTATATACAAAAAAAAAAATACTGACTTTCGATCATATTAGTTGGATGTTTGTAGTTTGTTTTATATCGATTGTTTATTACAATCAAAGGTTTTTCAATGCGTAATATCCTTCCAAAGATGGAAGGCCGTAATTTGTCGTGGATTCATTACAAAATATTTATGTTAGGATCCCTGCGCATCGACATGAAGCTCCACCAATCACATGCTCCAACAAAACAATGGCTTTGAAGAGAGGGAGAAAAGAGAAAGAAATCTAAATTCAAAACAATACATGTAAAAAGGGAGACTACTGCCTACTCTATTTTAATATTAGAAAACGTACATTAACTATGAACAAAGTAATATGATTGGTTAAAAACACAAGAGCGCGCAAGATGATGCCAATATTCCTGGCCAATTTTGATTTGATTAGCTTCTTCATCGACAATTATTCCTTAAATATCGCATCAATTAGAGGACTGATTGAAAAAAAAAATACAAATGCAAAATGGAGAAGAGTAAATGAAGAATATTATTATAGGTCAGTCTCATTTTCACCAAAAAAAATCCTGTATTCAAACAGTGTTCTCACGTCACAAATGTGAACTACGTTTTCTCGTAGTAAGTTGTGGGTTCATTTTTTATACTTTCCTAATCAATTACAAAATGTAAAGAGCCTTACGTTAATGATCCCAGTTTCGTTATTTGCCAACATGACGCTGACAAGGCAAGTATTCTCCCGAACGGCAGCAAGGATTCTTTCCGCACTTGCCATACCGTTCTCCACCTCCACATATGTTACATCTGTAATTGAAGAGAAGAATATAAGTGAATCATATGATTTGCAAGGTAAATATTCTTTAAACTACAGAAAATATGTTAAATAAGTATGTGATATATTTATATATGGTCCACTATATGGCGCATCATAGTCATTTACCAATTAAAACCCATAATCTGATGTCAGGAATACCACACTTGAGTTATTAACGCTTTATGATATTTAACAGAATAAATAGTAAACATTTTCCCAGTTTTCAATATATATATTCTTATCAGACTTGTTGACTTATCGTTCATTTGTTGTCGTTTGCGAACGATGAACGACAAAGTTTTTGACGAACGACAAGGAAAATTCCTTATTGTTCGTCGTTCGTTTTTGGCGCCAAAAAAAGACAAAGATTTTTATTTTTTCATGAGACCAATTTTCTTTCTAAAAAAACGTCATCACTTTTTTTCAGAAATTTCTTTCTAAAAAAACGTCGTCAATTTTTTTCGGAATGTCGAACGATGAACGATTCAATTTAAAATTAACGATGAACGACAAACGATAACTTTTGGCGAACGACAAACGAACGACAATTTTTCGCGAACGTCAACAAGTCTTATTTTATATACCTATAAGTACTAGAACGTTCTTTTTATAAAGTTTTTTTTGTATTCCATTGATTTATGTCAAATGATGTGAATCACACTCCAGATCATTGCAAAAATTACAAAATAATTGATATTTTATTATTTAAGTATAATACAATCAATATATTTGCTGATTAATAAAACAATATTTTTTAAGTAACTTGAATTTTTTTAAATCTATTTAACCAAACTTATGAAAAAACTATCTCAAGATGATATAAATAATTTTTCGTAAAATTCTAGGTGGTGACCGTCTCTCAAATAAATAAAAAAGAAGAATAAATGGAATAATTTTAATCCATAAAATAGTAGAGCTGGGATTCGGTACCGCGATTCGGTATTCGGTAGATGTTATATATACCTACCTAATATCGATGGGTGCGGTAGATAAGAAAACAAAGATAAATTTATTTTTGTATCTGCTCTGTGACTTCTTCATATGCATTTAATGTCGGACAATTTATAACTAAAGACAATTAAGTTCATAATTTGTTTAAAAAAATTTAGAGATTGTTTGAAATTTAATACATACTAATCTTATATATATTATATGTACTTTGATTTTGAAGGAAATGAAAGTCAATAGCAAACAAATTATTTCCTTGACTGTCTTTTGTTATACGTTGTCTGATATTACAGTCGCTTTCAGCTCCAGAGTCGTTTATTTATTTTGGAAAGTTCAACTTCTTCACACCAGGCAACAACGCTTCCAGTTTTAAATACCGATTTACATTCGGTTGTCGCAGCTCTGACCATAAGGCTTGACTTATGGTCTCTTTAAGGAGACAAAAAAAAGAAGAAAAAAACCGTTATGCCACCTGAATTACGATCATGGCTGTACAATACAAAAAATATAATCTTGTTGAGGAGGACGAAGCAAAGTGGAGAAGCTCAAATTTCATTTTTTTATTTTCTTCCAATTAGTTATGTTCATTTAATTTGTTTTATTGTTTAAACTTTAGATGAGGCAAAATAATCTACTTTTTCAAATTTTTAGGTCGTTTTAGATTACATCGACATGTGGACAAATTATATTGATATAAAGACCAAGGAATATTTTTTTTACATAAAAAACCAAGAGTAGTTTTCCTCAGGGTATATTAACAAACAAGTTACGTTAATATTGCCAAGAAAGCTGACTTTTTGCTGGCCGGTGATTTTTAATGACGTCATATGTCCTTTAGATATTTTATTCTTACTGCCTACGCCATCTAAAATATATTGCTTCAAAAAAATATTTGATGACGTCACAAATATTTATAACATTTATGTTGTTTAAATGGATATGAAAAGATGAATAAATATATCTGTTCTTATATTGGATTCTTCAGAGGCATACGTCATATTGCCCAATAACAACAAATCTTTCTATCTCTAAGATCAACGTACGATGCACAAAATTACTTTGTTTAGTTTGGGCACATGCGACAGCTGAACGACGATGTTTATCTGCTATTGAAGCTCTCTATATCTTATATCTCTATGGGCAGGAACGGAGTGGGAAGAATTTATCGTCCGGGACAATTATGCCCTCGCCAGCCTTATACAGGCCCAATATGCCATTGGGAGGCTATCAACGGCCGTTTATGTTTCTTGAGGCCAGTGGCCCACCGGAAATATCCCGGTACTCCTGTTGGCCATCCGCCCCTGTTTATGGGTATTCCATATACCTTGATATTTTAATTAAATACTTTTTAAGTCCCTCGTGTGTAGACTTCGAATCCCGACAATTGCAAAAACAAAAGACTTTGTCTTCTAAATAAAATTTTGACAAGAAATTACGAGATATAGTGGGGAATGGTTACGGAGTTTAACCGACCCAATATTCAGAAAGATTTAACTTATACAGCCTTAAATTCATAATTACTACATTATTTTCATCGCAATCACTCAAAGGAACCTAAAAGAGTGACCCTTAGAATCAGAGGGCTGCTGGTCACAAATGACCTATTTTATTCGGTAAGGTACATTTGGGTGGCCACTACGGACGAGAGACCGCTATAACAGGTGATTCCCCTGCAATTATGTTCATAAAAGCATTATACAGGTTGTAATTCGCAGTGATATTCAGATAATTATTTATTGAGCTTTTGTATTTTAGTATGTCAATATCAAGAGTTACCAACGAAAAAAAAGAAGTGAGCAAAAAACGGAAGAGAAAGAAAAATATTGATAAGAATCCACTTATTCATTTGCAAAAAAAATAATAAAAAAGCCTCCTGCTCAGCTTATAGTTTTTTTTACCTATGACGTTGTCTGCCTCCAAGGCTCTCAAAGGCTTCTCAATGGCGACATGTTCCACATTCGTTGTGACAACGTGCGGCTTCCCTCGTCCTCTTCTTGATAGCCTCCAAGGCAGAATGAATGGCCAGATGATTCGACTATGGAGGGATGCAGCGCAATTATGAAATGTACAAAAAAGTACATCTCTATTATGAACATACTTCCGTTCCTCCTGAGGTGAATGTAATGGCTTGATTGAGGGCATCCTCCCCACAGGACCCCCAATCATCAGGGAGAGGGACCTACGAGCACTCAGGATTTCATGACGGACCTTGGCCCCTCTTCCGTAGGAACTACTCGGGTTACTCCAATCCCGATGTAGAGACTCCTGTATTTCAGCGATCACATCAGGATGGAGGGGAGTGGTGGCGTTATTGTCCAAGTAGACTGGGAGATCCTCCATCCTTTAGGCTGTAAGCCAGTATTAAAAATATCGACATATATTAGTAGTATAATTAAATCATGATACTACATAACGGTCGTTTCTGGCATTTCTGGCCATGTCCACAGTCCCGAACTTCTCATCTGAAAACACACGTACAGTCCAGGATTCTTCCTCATCCAGTTCACCAATTTCTTCCCTTTCTTGACCCTGAGCAACTTGGTTGAGCTGGAAAGCAGCTGGGCTTCCTCCTGGCATAGCTGGTCATGCTCAAGTTCCTGGTGGCAGTCATGGCCGTCGTGTGGGACACCTCCATGACCTTGGCCAGCTTCCTCATGCTGATTGTGGGATCTTCCTTAATTTTGGCCTTGATATCCCCTAACTTTTTCTCATCCAGCTTTTGGTGTGACCCCCCACTTCCCTTAGCTCTTTCCAGGTCTTACCATTCCAAAGAGTCCTTTACCTTGTAAACAAGGCTCCTGGAGCACTTCAGGTTGCCCGCAATGGTGGGGATAGACACTCCGGCCTGAAGCAGGCGGCTGCAATCTTTTCTCTTTGAATTTCCATAGCTTTTCGCAATATTCAACTTAGAAAAAAAAATGACAAAACTTGTGTGCTTTTGTTTCACACAAACCAAGCCCTATAAGGAGAGTTACGACAATAGATTGGAGCGCCACCTGTTATAATATCATGTCGGCTCATAAACAACGCTTGGACCCCCGCCATTTCATAATGTATAACTTAAGGTTCCGAATATTTTTCGTGTGACGTCACGTCTGGCAGAAAACATAACAAATAAACTTTTACTATATATAACATCTCTCTCAAATATCATTAGTGCATCGTACTCTTACAAAAAATGGCTTCAATTAATAAAGAAAAAGAAAAGGACAGTGTGCAGTTGCTGTTTGTCCTTCATTGGATCCCAATGCTCACAATGTATTGTACCACTCGTTTCCAACCAACATCAAACAGAGAAAAGCTTGGACCATCGCATGCAAAAGAGGAGATTCGACATTTCAGCCTGCATCATCCTTTATGTGTAGTCTGCAGTTTCACTGAAGAAGACTATGAGAGAGATCTAATGCATGAGCTTCTTAACCTTCCTATTATAAAGAAACTCAAGAAAGGAGTAGTAAAGGAAATGTGAACCAATTTTTTCAAATAATTTTATAGTAAATGGAAGGATTGATAGGAACGATAACCTTGTAAAAGAGTTTCTAAATCAATGTCTAAGGTGCCGTCATTTCCATTTGAAGCTCTTATAAATTTGCTCAAATTCGTGTATTTCTCCAAATAAAATTTGAAAAAACGCCTTCATGAGCAAAAAGCTAGACATAGAAAAAGTTTAAGAGAGAAGCAAAAAATTGAAACAGTGGATTAATTAAATGCTCCAATAAATTATTTACTTTTTCCTAAATATGTATTTCTAATAATATTTATATAATATATGATTAAACAGTATTTTGTTTAGTAATAATTTATAAATTATATATTTTTTCTTAATATGTATTTTAATAATATTTAAGTAATATATGATTATAAACAGTATTTTGTTTTGTAATCATTTATAAATTATATATATTTTTCTTAATATGTATTTCTAATAATATTTATATAATATATGATTATAAACTGTATTTTGTTTTGTAATAATTCATAAATTATATTTTTTTCTTAATATGAATTCTAATAATATTTATATAATATATGATTAAACCATATTTTGTTTTGTATTAATTCATAAATTATTACTTTTTCAAAAAATGTCTTTGTAATAATATATGATTATAAATAGTATTTTGTTATAATTACTTCGTTGTTTTTTATGTGCTTTAACATATAATGATTGAAGAGTTTGCTTTTTCATTAAATATTTTGGATAATTCAGCACCTTTTAATCATCAAAAATTTATGATTACTTACAAAATTTAATATTTTTCCGTTTTCTAATAGAATTTTGATAATTAATTCTTCTATGATCTAATTAAAGGCTAAATTCGATTATATTTAACATATTTTACTTATACAATATACCCTCTTTTGCCATATGTGACGTCATGCTCATGGGGTAGGTTGCGTGGCGGTGTATTTTTTTTTACTTTCATTGGTTTAAAATGGCTCTACCTTACTTTTAACAACGCTTTACTTGGAATGAAAGAAACTATTATTGTTCCTATGTTATTCTTAGGATAAATAAATCGGAATCTATGACAAAAACTGTGTCTAATAAACCTTTCATTCATTGTGGGTACTGTTTCAGTATAAATAGTCTCCCTTATGCATATAACTCCATATTTTAAACGTGATTTACAAATAATAATAAAAAAATATGTAAATCATATGGTTTAAAAAAAAAAATATCCATAAGAAACGATTGTCCAAAAAATCCTAAGTATTGATGAACTGGATTTATCATTGAACCCGATTTATATATCCAGATTAGTGAAATGATTAATCATGAATGACAAAATAATTTAAAAAATATTTTTTTATAATTGAATATATTTTACAACACGTAGTAAAAAAATATAAAAAATATTATTTATATTTTTTTTACTACGTGTTGTAAATATATTTCAATGTAAAGAATATTAATTTTTATTTTCTAATTTATAATTAATCATTGCACTAATCTGGGATATATTAATTATTTAAAATACATGAATTTGATAATTATTTACATATTTTCCCATGTACATACTTCTACTTCCAAATAAATTGAGGTTTTATTAGACCTATTGTTTACTATAGTCGTCTGTTCTCGTAAATGTATGTGTAAACGAATTTTTATATACCTTGATATATGTTATAATTCATGACATTGTGGTATATATTCTAATGATGATCTAATTAGTTGAACTGCCATTTCTATTATTGAAGATCCTATTTGTTTCATTTTTACTAATTATTTTTTTCGTCTTTATTTCACAGTTCATAGAATATATACAATAAACAAAGTATAAGGTATATAAAAAGATGCTAATGTGCAAAAAAATATACATTCTTAAACATTCTAGCTTAAATTTTTAGCCTCTGAGCTGAACAATCTTGAAAATATATATCAATTATAAGCACATAAAACCGAAATGACACAAGTAAACGAAAAAACGCAGAAAATTATAAAAAGTCTATTTGTAGTTTCTAAGTTTCTTTAAAAGCTTATTTATGGCGTTTTTATCAAACAGGGACCGGGAAGGGAAGTATCGGATATCATCGGCGGCTAGTGTCCACGAATCACCAAATACGGAAGGAATTTTGAGGTCCAAAGCGGCGTACCTCGCCCGCAGCAGAAAGAATTATTGGCCTCAGCTCTGAAGCTTGCAGAGGATGATATATTGTTAATCGTTTGGCTATTAAAGCCTTGGCAGAAAGAAGGGCATTGTTTATTGCTTTCAGTCGTGAGGAATTCTCACGACCTCCAACTCCAAATGATATTGAAGCCTTGATGTATTTCTCTGCATTTTCACCATCCATTCCACGTACATTTAGTTTCAGAAATTGCATTAGAATTTGAACAGCCTGGCACTCAACAAAAGCATGAATTACGGAGTTATATAAAATACCACAGTCCTTTACAAGGTAGATCAAACTTAATAAGCTCTGCAGAAATCAACAGCTGAGCTGTGATTTTTTTCCCTTCAGCTATTTCACAGAGAGACTTCATGATCTTCCTTTTCCAACTTTCCGTAAGTTTCAGACTGATCATATATTTGATGCAAAGCTCATCACATTTCCTGCCATCAGACTTCGGAGAACCAGACATTTTAAGGAACCAGGGCTTCAATAAGCAATGATCATTTGCTGATCTTTGCAAAGTATATCTGAATCTCCCGTCCTTAAAAATGGGATGGAGATCACTACTGTGGAGTGTCAAAATTCCATTTGTAATTGCCAATTCTTCCAGTGTTCTGGTATTCCCAAATTTTAAAGAAGTGCTTTTTATGACAATTATGGCTTATGACATCAACACAGTGGGCTGGGAGGCCGAAATATTGGAAAAATGTGAATATCTTGGCTTAAAATGACTCCCTGATGGTTGAGGGCTCGTTGGAAGCGTATTAATGAGGTGATTACAGTTCTAAAGGAATTTTTCAAAAATTTCCAAATTTGGGGGTCTGGGTCCAAATAACCATATATGGGCATATGGGCCCAAAAACACATTTTCGGGTATATCTTGGCTTTAAATGATCCCCTGATCATGGTTGAGGGCTCGTTGGAAGCGTATTAATAAGGTGATTACAGTTCTAAAGAAATTTTTCAAAAAAATCTAATTTTTGGGGTCTGGGTCCAAATAACCATATTCGGGCATACTGGCCCAAAAACACGTTTTGGTAGATCTTGGCTTAAAATGATCCCCTGATCATAGATGAGGGCTCGTTGGAAGCGTATTAAAGAGGTGATTACAATTTATACAATTTATTACAATTTTTTAACTAATTAGAAAAAAATACAGAAAGTTTAGCAACAAAGCCTCTCAAACAAAGCATCATCATTGCTCAGCGGTCCGTAGAATCATAGCTAAAAAAATAATATTTGTTGAATAGCAGGAAAAGGGTTGATTTTTGATTGAATCTGACTGCATTTTGGATTTCCAATTTATTACCTCCGCCGAAGGAGGTATTGTTTTCACTGGCGTTTGTTGGTTTGTTAGTTTGTTGGTTTGTCGGTTTGTCAGCAGGATAACTCAAAAAGTACTGAACGGATTTGGATGAAATTTTGTGGAGTTGTTGGAAATGCCAAAAGCCAGAAGTGATTAAATTTTGGTATCTCTGAGTGCAGAATTAAGACGCCAAATGAGCTAAATACTACTAAATTTTTCAAGTTAGCCTACTCTGCCAATAGATGTCGCTGTGATGTGAAATTGGGTGCCGGGAGCGTCTTCCTCTCGGAATTTCCGTCTAGGGGAACCCTCCCCCGTCCCTCTACGCCTCCCCAGTCGTGAAAAATCCGCCTCAGAAGGCTTATAAGGACCCCGTGACGGCGGAGGTTAGCACTCTCTGAGTGTATATGCCGCTAGTTTGAATTGCCACAAGCCAGATTTCTTAGTACAGGGATTATTTAAAAGGTATATGTCTATATTTTCAGAAAATGTGGCCTGGAGGAAATCTGGCTTGTGGCATTTTAAGATTTTTACCATCTTGTGCATAATTTTGGCGTACAAAACTGTGATTTTTAGAGCTGAAATTTCGATAAAAAAAGTTAATTCTGATGAAATTGGGACATACCCAATGAAATATTGGATTGAAAACAGTAAGCTTAAGGACTTTCAAGGTTACTGTGAAAAAATGAGCACTAATGGACATGTTTTCATCATTTTTTAAGCATCCTTTGGATGGGTGGGTTAATGCAGTCGTGGACCAAACAACAATTTTAACTTATCAAGAAATTGAAAATTGACCGATCTTCAAACGTTCACCATTTTTGAAGGAATGGAGCGTTTGAGTTATTTTTTTTTTGTTGAATTGGATTTTTTCTCTAGTTTTAAGAAAACTTTATTTGTAAGGTGTCTGAGAAGATCTTATTTTAGGTAATTTCCATGCCCAGCCCACTGTGATCAACCGTTGAATCGTTTTCATATATCGGAGTGTTTCTCCAATAATTCTCTGCGCACATCCCCAGACGACCGAAAAATCTTTTACATATAATTTATATTCCTTCAATTTTTGTTAACTCCTTATTAATTTATCCGATTAAAATATTAATCCACCAGAAGAAGAGTAGTTTCTTAATGAAATGATTTTTTTTAAATAGATCTTTAGAGTTTATATTGTTTTTTATACTTCGAAAGAAATATTTCAAAAGACTGTTTACCAAAGAGTATATTAATATAGAGAGAGAGGTCTAGCTTCAGGCAAGCGCTATTGGTTTATTATGTTAAACAACGACCACTCGAGGGCGCTCCTATTTACAGAAAGATAAATAAATAAAAACAACTAAGAATTAGTTCATGATCCCTGGAGGTTGGGAGATGTAAATGCCTAATTTTATTCCGTATTAATTAATATACATCTTATTAAAAAAAATCGTGATTTAAAAAAATTAAAAAATTCCTTGAATAAATTTGATATCAGTAATACAAAGCGTGGAATGAATCTTTTTGTTATATATATATATATATATATATATATATATATATATATATATATATATATATATGATAATGATAAAATAATATAAGTATCAAGAAATAAACAAAGGCTCTATTGTAATAGTAATCCTCGACCGCATGACGGCGCCACCATCACCATTCGCCACAAAATCTTGTAGCAGGGTCTCTAGTTATATATGCTTTTGATATAAACATAACACTATGACGTATTTCTCTGACGAGTCCAATAAGCTCTCTATATCTTTATATCTCTATGGTTTCAGCTCCGGAATTGTTTATTTACTTTGGAAAGTTCAACTTATTCACACCAGACAACAACGCTTCCAGTTTTAAATACCGATTTACATTCGGTTGTCGCAGTTCTGACCATAAGGCTTGACTTATGATCTCTTCAAGGAGACAAGAAAAGAAGAAAAACCCGTTATGCCACTTGCATTACGACCATGACTGTACAATACAAAAAAATATAATCTTGTTGAGGAGGACGAAGCAAAGTGGAGAAGCTCAAATTCATTTTTTTTCTTTTCTTCCAATTAGTTATGTTCATTTAATTTGTTTTATTGTTTAAACTTTAGGTGAGGCAAAATAATCTACTTTTTCAAATTTGTAGGTCGTTTACATTACATCGACATGTGGACAAATTATATTGATATAAAGACCAAGGAATATTTTTTTACATAAAAAACCAAGAGTAGTTTTCCTCAGGGTATATTAACAAACAAGTTACGTTAATATTGCCAAGAAAGCTGACTTTTTGTCGGCCGGTGATTTTTAATGACGTCACATGTCCTTTAGGTATTTTATTCTTACTGCCTACGTCATCAAAAATATATTGCTTCAATAAACTATTTGATGACGTCACAAATATTAATAACATTTATGTTGTTTCAATGGATATGAAAAGATGAATAATATATCTGGTCTTATATTGGATTCTTCAGAGGCATACGTCATATTGTCCAATAGCATCAAATATTTCTATCTCTAAGATCAACAAAGGAGTACTCTCTTTAGTACTCCTTGGTTTAGTTTGGGCACATGCGACAGCTGAACGACGATGTTTATCTGCTATTGAAGGGAATAAGCTCTCTATATCTTTATATTCCTATGGGCAGGAACGGAGTGGAAGAATTTATCCTCCAGGACAATTATGCCCTCGCCGGCCTGATATAGGCCCAATAAGCCATTGAGAGGCTATCAACGCCGCCGTTTATGTTTCTTGAGGCCAGTGGCCCACCGGAAATATTCCCGGTACTCCTGTTGGCCACTCCGCCCCTGTTTATGGGTATTCCATATACCTTGATTTTTAATTAAATACTTTTTAAGTCCCTCGTGTGTAGACTTCGAATCCCGACAATTGCAAAAACAAAAGACTTTGTCTTCTAAATAAAATTTTGACAAGAAATTACGAGATATAGTGGGGAATGGTTACGGAGTTTAACAGACCAAATATTCAGAAAAATTTAACTTATACAGCCTTAAATTCATAATTTCTACATTATTTTCATCGCCATCACTCAAGGGACCCTTAGAATCAGAGGGCTGCTGGTCACAAATGACCTTTATATTCGGTAAGGTACATTTGGGTGGCCACTACGAACGAGAGACCGCTATAGACAGGTGATTCCCCTGCAATTATTTGACTGCATTGTATTCATAAAAGCATTATACTGGTTGTAATTCGCAGTGATATTCAGATAATCATTTATTGAGCTTTTGTGTGTAAGTATGTCAATATCAAGAGTTATCAACTAATAAAAAAAGAAGTGAGCAAAACGGAAGAAAAAGAAAAATATTGATAAGAATCCACTTATTCATTTGCAAAAAAAATAATAAAAAAGCCTCCTGCTCAGCTTATAGTTTTTTTTTACCTATGACGTTGTCTGCCTCCATGGCTCTCAAAGGCTTCTCAATGGCGACATGTTCCACATTCGTTGTGACAACGTGCGGCTTCCCTCCAGTCCTCTTCTTGATAGCCTCCAAGGCAGAATGAATGGCCAGATGATTCGACTACGGAGGGATGCAGCGCAATTATGACATGTATAAAAAAGTACATCTCTATTATGAACATACTTCCGTTCCTCCTGAGGTGAATGTAATGGCTTGATTGAGGCATCCTCCCCCACAGGACCCCCAATCATCAGGGAGAGGGACCTACGAGCACTCAGGATTTCATGACGGACCTTGGCCCCTCTTCCGTAGGAACTACTCGGGTTACTCCAATCCCGATGTAGAGACTCCTGTATTTCAGCGATCACATCGGGATGAAGGGGAGTGGTGGCGTTATTGTCCAAGTAGACTGGGAGATCCTCCATCCTTTTAGGCTGTAAGCCAGTATTAAAAATATCGACATATATATTAGTAATATTATTAAATCATGGCACTAGAATGTATATATATATATATATATAATATTATATTTCAGTAACAAAAAATTATATATATATATATATTTCAAATGGTACAATTAATAACTAATTGAAGTTGAGAGTTATAACACAGATTCAGAGTTCCAGGCATATTTATGCTCAATAGGCAAGCCGTTCAGCTCCTTCATGTCCTTTGAGGATATCTCAAAGTCAAAGAGCTGAATATTTTCTTTTATCCGCTCGGAGTGAACGGACTTGGGAATGACGCTGTATCCATTTGAAGTCCCCATCTTAGGAGTACTTGAGCTAATCATAATAATAATAAGATACAAGTTTATAATCCATTCAAATAATAACGAATATAAATGGAATAATACCTGGGGATTTATTGGTAGCAGCGGATGTTTTGAGCACCGTTGGGTCCTGTAGAAGGGGTGAGATTCCTTTCTCTAATGGATCACTTGAGGGCTTGGTCGTCCCTAGTGAACTATAGCCTGCACGTGAATGCCATGTTCCTTACAAAAGGAGACGAGTTCACTCTGCCGGTACTGGGGATGACACTCGATCTAAAACCAAATGAGAAAAAAATATTTTATAGTATATAGGCATTAGGGAATTATGATGTATGGGGTGAAACTAAATGATACCTTCCACGTAAGACGTTATTGTGATGACATGCCAAGAAAAGAAAAAAAATCCCCTAAATTACCTCTTTTTTTTGCACCTCAATATGAAATAATAATAAATGGTTATGTAATAAACCACATTTAGAAATAGAAAATACTTTACTTTTAAAAGCATGTATTATATGGTATAATACATGCTTTTTACATTCTTACGAAATGCTAAAAAATACATAACTACCCTATTCATAAAGAATCTAGAAATAATTATGGATGAAAGTCTTTATATGAGATCATATAATGTCTTCTATACAAAGGAATCACTGTAGGCAGAAAATAGTGCTCTTTATCTGCTTATATAATTATTATTAAGTTATAATGTTGATTAAATATTTTTTTTGTCACATTGACATAAATTATTTATAATAATTATATCAAATTTGGTTAGATGTAATGAAAAGCTGTGTGAATATAGAAGGAAGACCTTAATTGACTAATAGCATTCTTAGAGTCCTTCGGATATCCTAGTGATGCGACACTGTGAGTAAATAAAGGCATGGTTGAAACATTTGGATACATTTTGAATGGTTGTAATTAACATTATAAATCATAGTCTATATATGATTAATTCAATCGATTTTTTTAAAATATATTTGCCCAAAGGACGTTATGAGTATAAAAGATAAACAAAATAAAAATGTTTATATAGATGTGTTGATCAATTATTATTGGACATATGATACTAAATCGGACTTAATTTTAGCGTTTCTTTGTCGTCATATATATATATATCTATATCAGACTTGCTGACGTTTGCAAAAAATGTCGTTCGTTTGTCGTTCACCAAAAGTTATCGTTCATCGTTCGTTTTAAGATTGAATCGTCGTCGTTCATTGTTCGTCATTCTGGAAAATTGATGACTTTTTTAGAAAGGAAATTTTTCCCATGATAAAGAAAAATCTTTGTCTCTTTTTTTGGCGCCAAAAACAAACGATAGGTATTTTTGTAATCGTTCGCGAACGACGAACGATTACAAATGAACGACAAGTCTGATATATATATATATGGCATAATAATTGTTTTCTACACTATTTCGTACATATTTATAAAGTGAAGGGTAAAAGCACGTTAGCTCAGGGGAAGCGTATTCAAATCCCAATGTTAGAAGCATGGATTCAACTTCCTCGAGAAGGAAAAGTCAATTTTGATCAACCCATTGAATATAATTTCGTCTAAGGACAAAACCAGTGAGCATTTTCTTATAGAGAATTTGACCCACAGCGTGTGCCCTAGTAAGGACAAAGTTTTAAGCGGAAATTGTAGCTTTTGTAATGATAAGAAAAAGGATTTCATTGCTTTTACCACGGAAAAGAGGAGTATAAAATACTAGAGGAAGTTAACAGAAAACATCAATTACTCTACAAAAACATCTGCTTCAACAGAGACTCATTTTTATAAGCAGTCAATCTTTATTCTAAGACTTATAAAGTGATTTAATAATAGTATGTCATAACAATATATTTTTTAAAGTTATTTTATGGATTAATTTGTCTTTAAGTGTCCTAGTGTCATTGTCACCTATATTTTGTTATTATTTCTTTGTTTTGCTGCCAATGTACATTTTATATGCATATATATATATATATACTTTTTGTTTTAACCAATGATCGTCGGTTATACCAATAAAAAAGCCTCATTGTGAACATATCCTTGTTTTATATGACTCATTTACATATCATACTGCACGTTCATATTCGGATGTAGAAAAAAACCCCAAGGATACTACAATTTCATCAAAACTAATGGGCAAAAGTCATAAAAACATGGAATAGCAAATATTTCAAATAAGTCTCTCAGAGTGAATCATTTAAAATGACCAATTCATACTTGCATTTTTAAAGGAATCTACTAGGAAGCTGGGCCCAAAAGTCAGTAGTTGCTTTTTAAAATACATTTAAAAAAGTGTATCAAATATTCCACATTATCAATTATTCCTTGTACAAAAATGCGTTATCTGAAATTTCTTATGCATAAAGTGTTATACAAATATTCCTAGAACCATTTCAATAAGTCTCACAGAGTGAATCATTAAAATGACCACAGCCAGTTCATACTTGATTAATATGCGGAATAATCTTGGAGTCCTTCATGAGTCCTTAAGATGATACGCATTAAAATTTGAGACACCGATGCTTTTAAGGACCCCCTCCGAATACAAATCCTCAAGAACCCTCCATGTTTGTAGCCTCAAGTCCCCGTTCACGGGATCAGAAGGACTCAGACCCTGAGCCCCAGGCCAATGAATCAGAAGACAGTCCAGAGAGTCTCGTTTAAGCTCCTCAACATACTGGAAACCGCACTTCGGGCCCGCTCCGCCCCCATTTCCTTAGGCCCAAGCTTAGACGTGAGAAAGACCTCCTCTGAATACCCTCCAGGACTTGGCCAATGACGCCGCTGTTGCGGTAAACGGAGGCCGTATCAAGTAAACGGTAGCCAGAGGCAATTGCGGTTTGAATGGCATGTCTGAGAGTATCCGGATCACGTATTCGGTAGGTTCCTAGACCCACACAGGGTAGACGAAGTCATGGAGAGTATGGTGAACTCAGAGAGTGCCGGTGACATTTGAAATAATAATACTGTAAGGGAATGGGGGACACCAATGGCTTTTTATAAAGATATTTCACATAAATAAAAACTGTTTGTTTAATGAAATGAGATAAAGAAATAAATAAGAAAATAAATGATTAAGCAATCAGGAAATCCATTAGGATGAAGAATTTATACATTGAATCAAGTTATTATCTACTATAAAATGTTTTAATAAAGATAATGTAGGAAGTCCATCAATCTACAGACTTTAATTGAATTATTTCGTCGTTCAAAATATTCTTAATTCACGTTAAAAAACGGGATACACTACTATATGTTGAAGAAAGAAAGAAAATGGCACAAACTAATTAGTAATCAATACTTTTAAAAGTCCGTCAGCAACAATAAAACCTACATGAGTACACTCAAATGAGTTAAAGAGACAATTAGTTGGCCGGTCCAGGAATACCTTATTATGTTGAGTGGTTACGTCACGGTCATGTAGATATAAATATAAACGAGATTTGAGTCACGTGACTTTTTTGACGTCATACACGTGCATAAATAGAGACGTATGACGATGACAGAAAGAATACGAGCTCTTCTCCTCCTCCTCTGCATCAACAACAACATATTTGAAAGGATGGGACAAGACTCCAAAGCCGGGATTCTTCTCCTCATCTGGTACATATTCTCGGCATTCACTCTTTTCACTAATAAATATGTACTCAAATCTCTGGAAGGAGATGGATTGTCTTGGGTATGAGAGGAATCAATATTTCTTTATCAATCTTAGATATTGACGATTTTTATACTGATATTATTATGATATATTTTCAGGTGTGTTTCAAATGCTTATGACAACCCTTTGCGGCTATGTTCAGCTCTTTTATCCTCTTGGGATGTTCGAGGCCAAGCCTCGTAATTCCACCTCCACTCCGGGGTTTTATCAGCAAATGTCCGTCATTGGGGGCCTCCGTTTCTCGACGGTTTTATTGGGCTGATTGCCATTAATTATGTGGAGGTCTCCTTTGTGGAAACCGTTAAAAGCTCCGCTCCGGCTTTTACGGTTCTTATATCTAGAGTTGTTATAGGTAAGTTGACTCCTTATGTTGGCAAATATAATTATAAGAGGACTAATTTTTGAATACCTTGGTATGAATAATTTATTTCAGAAGATTCTTCCACTAATGACTCGTTATGTTTTTAAGGAATGGTCTTGTAATATATATATATTTTACATGTCAATTAAAAGGTGTTACAAATCGGAATTCGTAACTAAAAATTATCATTAATCTAAGCAGACTTTTTTAACATTCATAGTTAATAAATGCCTTACATTTCTCTGCTTTGGACTTTTTTTAAATAATCGTAAACAAAAAAATATACTATTTTAAGAATATACTATTATAAGTATTGAATTTATCTTTATATATATATGAGGGTCGCGAGGTGATAAATATGAAATTTAAAGAGATTTGACATCACCCGGCGTAAACCTACCGCACACCATTTGCCTTGTTTTCGTACGTGTGTCTGAATACAAATACGCTGCCGGACCTTTTTTTGGGCCGCCATCTTGCTTTTCGAAGATTTACCAGTTTTCAACCTCAAATATCTTAAAAACCACTTAATATTTCTTAATTTGAGTAACCCCACATTGTAGGCCATACTAAAAATTATGGATTTGGCCATTGAGTTCATATGGGGACGTTTTGCCGTGGAAAAACGGGAAACAAGCCGTCGTCTTGTAGTAAAAGAACTGCGAGATGTCGAGGGGCGAAGTAGCGAGGGCCGATGTATAATATGTATATATCATATATATATTTATTTATGTATATATATATATATATACCGGGTGCGGCGGGACAGAAAATTGCAACACTTACAAAAATCCATTTTGAGATTACGAGAAGCTTCGAACAAAATTTCCGCTAAATAACTTCGGTAACAGTGTTATGTTATGATACTATGTTATCATTTCCTCTGAGAAGTAGCAGAGCGATGAACGAGACCGTAGAGTTCAAGTGTCGACGCTTCATGGTGCAGGTAAGACTCCAACTGAGATCTCCAAGCAACTGAACGTGGAAAGATCGACCATTTTCAGCCCTCGAGAAGAAGCTGGACATTAACAAGGGGTCGAGGGGAAATCTGGGAGTGGTGGCAAGTACAAATTGGTACCACAATTGATTTGTGATGTGATCCAAAGGGCTCCAACCATCAGCATGAGAGCTCATGCCAAGGACCTTGGTGTTATGAGAGTACGGTCAGTATGGCTGTCAAGGTATGTGGTGGCAAGTCCCTAGTGATGTTGGAGAGACCATTATTGACACCTCAAATCAAAATGACTATCTCCAACGCTTCAGGGGTCTGATCAATGACTGAAATCTGCACCAGCTGGAAGGTCATCATCTTCATTGATGAAAAGACCTGGACTGTGGATCCGGTCAGAATTAAAAGAAATGACCGGTTTTGATGCCTTTAAAGATGTTGATGAAGATCTTAGATCAATTACCACTACCAAGTATCCAGCCCCAGCCTTGTCTCTGGGCTTTGTGGCATCATCAGGGGACACAATGCCATTGATGTGGTTTCCCCGAGGGTTTCGCTTGAATCTAGCCATGCACATTGAAAAGCTGCGCACCAAAACTTTTGCCCTGGGTTCAGGCAACATTTCCAAACCAAGAAGTGGTGCTCCAACATGATGGAGCACCAATCCATACAGCAAAATCCACCCAGATTTTTGTCAGAGAGCATCCCATTTTGGGGAAGGAAAAGTGGCCTCCATGCAGCCCTGATATAAACCCTTTGGACTTTTCTTTTGGCCCCATGTGCAGACCAGGCCCTGCAGAATCTGTCACCCAATATTGAAGCAACGAAGGCCTCCGTTGAAAACACTGGGATGGCATGAACGCTCATTACATACAGTCTGTCTGTCAGACCTTAAGGTCCCGTCTGGAGGCTGTTGTTGCTGTTAAGGGCGGATATATAGAATAAAAATTAAAATAAGAGTTATATTAACGCTTATATTTTCATATTTTTCTGATCGAATCCTTTTAAGAGACACAGAGG
>CP045907.1:12079212-12096466 GCA_013387185.1 Caligus rogercresseyi
TTACGAGGTTGCGCAACGAGGTCAAAGTTCTAAAAAATTAAGTAAAAATTATAGTTTTCCACAAATTTCTTGAAAATGATGGGGGACGTTACAGACTTCTACTACAGAGAAGTGAGGCAAAATAATCTTTCCCTTCTCTTTTTCTTTCTCTATCTATCCAGGTAACAGTAACGATAGTTACCAAGTGGTAATTGTATATTCTCATATCAAAAGATAATTTTTTTTGGGAGAGTACGTGCAAAAATGTATTTGCTTATTTCTCTTAAAGTATAGCGATTTTTAGAACACCAAACATATCAAATGAAAGCTTGGTAAACCAGCTTAATATTTTGGTATACTAAATCATGTCAATTTAATAAGTAGAGAGTTAATGTACATTTAAAAAAGCATATCTCGCGTACAAAATGACGCATATAATGGATTATAAATGCGTCAGAGACAAAGTAAAATTTTGAGAGGATACCTTGACGCAAATCTAAGAAACACATTTATTTATTTTTTTCATAATCGATTTCTTATAGGTCAATACAGGCTCTGAATCATATGATGTAAACTCAGATTGTACTGAATTCTGAATTGATAGAATGCAACCAAGGTCATTTTTGGATTTATCATCCAAAGTTTTACTAAACTTAAAAGTACTATTTTACTCTGAAGCGAACAAGTCATCTTCTACAGGCGAGTGAAGTTAATTGATACAAAAAAGCTATGAAATATGCTAACAATACACACTCCATTTTTTCTTTGTTTTACTTATTAAAAACATCAAACATACGTCTGGTAGTAAATTAGATTTCCTTAAATTAATAATTATTTTTGAAGTCTGTAACGTCCACCATTTTGAAGAAATTTGCGGAAAACTATATTTTTACTAAATTTTTAAAACTTTGACCTCGTTGCGCGACCTCGTAATGTTGACCGATTTTTTTCAAACTTTGTATGTCGTCTTCTTTTATCACCAAGAAACAGAAAATACACACTGTTGCTAACATTTCAAACATTTGAAAAATAAGTAGCCCTAATATATATATAGGTATAATTATATATAATATATATATATATATATATATATATATATATATATATATATATTGTGTAGATATCTATATATATATTAGTAAGCAACTTGGTTTAATAAAACCCCAATATAGATATATTTAGATTTGGAAAATTAACTTCATTTATTGAATAATCTTTTTGTATAATAAAGATATGTTAATTTAATTTTATGAGCACGATAAGAAATAATAAAGGTATTTGCTAGTTACAAGAACTCCGAAAATATAAAAGAAAGCTTATCAGCAAACCAATGATTTTCTTAGAACGTATGTATGTATAGCACGATAAATGACTTCCAAGAAGTATCTTTGATTACTTTATTGATGAAGTAAATATCTTTTTACGTTTAAAAATGTTTAGACTATCTCTTTGCATTTAATCTTCTTTCAATATTTGTTAAGGGTAGAGATAAACATGTAAATATTGACTGTATTTGATACGTGATGAAAAGAAAAAGGGAGTGCGATGGCCGTGTGCGCTAAGGCGTGTACAACTCTCAATATGGGTGGCGCAGGTTCGAACCTCTGGTCATCAGGGGCGGAATGGTCACCGTAAGTACCGAGACTAGTACCGTGGGCCGCTTGTCTCAAGAAACATAACCGCCAATGACAGCCTCCTAACGGCCCAGCCCATACCATTTCTCTCTAATGAGCTAAATAACTCTATATATTTCAATTTATACAAGTTACATGAGGTGCATGATATGAATATAAGGGTTAAAAAAGTATTTTGCTGATCCCGGACTCACTAATTATTCCAAAACTAGCAAGTCCGATTACATAGCTTTTTCAAATACATTTTTTTGTGGAACCAATGGTGTATGCAAACTCTAGTAGAAAAGACTCGCATGCAGCCCTCAACCTGGATGTGTCTTGTTGTGTAAGATGTGCCAACGACAGAGCAGCCAACATGCAGGGCACCTACAGAGACTCCTCTGCCCTGCTCTCAGAAGAAGCCCCCAACCAAATACATGTGTGGCGCTATGCACATGTGCTAAATCTGGTATTAGCACACAGCAGGGAGTGCCATTCAGAGCACCACACTTTTCAGCCTTCTTAATGACATTTCTGTCATACTAAAGGATGAGACAGTGACAACAAACCAGCACAATAGGAATCTATAGAGGCTGCATCCCATAGGCCAGACACGGCGGTGTGCAAAAGATGCTGCGCTCAAAAAGGTATTTGGGTGTTTTGGAAATCCAGACCAGGGCCTATATTCGGATGTGGTTTTGACACGGCTGGTTATGCAACAAGACCAAACCATGAAGGCAGCAACTAGTGCCAAAGTGAAAGTCTACATTGAGTGTCTCCTCAAATTTGAGACAGTGCTGACAGCCCAGATTTTTCTGAAGATTTTGAACAGACTTCACCACTGTCAAAATATTTTCAAATCAGTGGGATGGACCTCCTGACTGCACATCGTCCGGTGATGGGTACAGAGGATGGGCTTAAGAAATGTGTGCGGAATTCAGTGTTGTGAAGGAAGCTGCAGACCGGTTTATGGAATGGGCTAATGGTGAGCTGCTGGACAAGGAAGAGATTGAGGTGGAGGTAGTCCTTCCTGAAAAAAGACATAAGAAAAAGAAAAGCATTCTGGAGAGCTCCCAGAAGATAAGCCCCTGAAAGCAGCTGAGAGGGACTTTGAGATGAATGTCCATCATGGGCGCCATCATCCAAAGCATTCATGAGCGCTTTACAGCTAGTGGAAAGCTTTGCTCTCATTTCGCCTGACTCGATCCTAAAAACTTCCTGAAGTAAAGGATAAGGGACTTCTGTCATATGCATTGCACCATTTTAACAGCTATTTGATGGCATTCGATGACCAAGCCACCGCTGATGTACTAAAACACAACTGGAAGGCTTAGCCACCCACTGGGGGAGATGAAAGCTGTCTGCCCCTGAAGAGTACAAGGTAAGACGCTCAGAAGAAGAATCCCAGGCACAGAGGAAGGGAATGGACGAGGCAATGTGGAAGGCCCAGAATTGAAAATGTCATTGCAGAATGTGCAAGAATTGTGCCCTCTGTGAATGTCATCTTGTGACAGTGCAATTTATTTTGTCTTGTCTACAAATTTCTTCTGACTCTGTCCACTACTCAAGTAGTATGTGAGAGATGTTCAAGCATGATCCTGATTACAAATGATGGCTTTCCCACTGGTGTTTAACGTCACCTGAATTGGTAGAACAATAAATCCAGTACAAAAAACAAAGTATTGTTGTGCAAACCTGAAGCCTTTACTTTTTGTTAAGAGAAGATCATGAACTTGGCGAACAATTAGTGACAAATGTGAAGTCACCTTACAATTATTATGTTATAAATTGCGTGAAAAGTTACAGTACGATATTGCAAATGAACGACAGTTTAAACTAGAGGCATGTATACACTCATAGAGTGTATACCTCCGCCGAAGACGGGAAGAGGAAGAAGTTTAAGCTACGTCACTGGGTTAACATAGTCCTGAGCTGATAAATGAACAATAATACGTCAATGAATATTTTTTAGCATTTGTTCTTTCCTACTCCCTGAATAGAGACCCATTTCATTATTATTAGTATAGTATTTTGCTCATTTGCATATTAAAAAAGCACTTAGAGATGCCAAAATTAAATCACTGGTTCCTTTGGCATTTCCAACAACTCCACAAAGTTCATTTGAATCCGTTAAGTACTTTTTGAGTTATGCTGCTGACAAACAAACAAACCAACAAACGCCAGTGAAAACAATATCTCCTTCGGCGGAGGTAAAAAATAGAACATGATAGTGTACTAAAATATTTAAAATACATTTCTACACAGAAGTAAATAGATAAAAGAACGTACAGTCTGTACATATACTCTACTTAAGAGGAGGTAAAATCATGTGTGTGATGATATATATATATATATATATATATATTGGTGTCAATTTGACAGTACTTCAGGGCTACTAAAAGTGTATCATAAGTAAAATAAATATTTAAATAAATAAGATCGTAAATCAATAAACAAAATATAAATAGTGATATAACGAAAAGGCTTAATCTATTAAAAATTAAATATATCTTGAGATCCTTACAGGCCTTGTTGCCTTTAAATACGTTAAAAGAAGCGAGGGAAAAGAAAAAGGGGGTTTAGGATCATTTAAGACATTGATGTGATTGAATACAAAACAGACATTCGAGATAAGATATCGAGCTAAGATATTTCTTACCTATGCCTATAAAAAATAATTACAAGAATTGTACTGATATTACAGTTTTTCTAAGAAAAGATTTTTAGTTTTGTTTATTTGTTTGTACTTTTATCAAATATAATAAAAATACTATATAAATAGATGCCAATTTATAAACAACATACATAAATAAGCATTATAAACTTTATTTATTTACATAAAATAAGACATACAGAACATACAAACAATAAAATAAACTTTATAATCTTAATTTTTTTTTTGGTGCTCTTACAAACACAAATATAATTTGATATTAGAATGTGCTATGAAGCATGACAGAAAGTACTATTCTTCATTGGCAGCCAGAGTCCACGTATCGTCATGTAAACTGGAATTTTCAAATTCAACTGCTTTTTGTAAGTTATTTTGTAGTAGTTGATGTTACATATTATTTTATATATATATATATGTATATGCTATATATATATATATATATATATATATATATACCGGTGCGGGACAGAAATTGCAACACTTTCCAAGTATATTGTTTATACCCCTCTGTGTCTCTTAAAAGGATTCGATCAGAAAAATATGAAAAATATAAAGCGTTAATATAACTCTTATTTTAATTTTTTATTCTATATATCCGCCCTTAACAGCAACAACAGCCTCCAGACGGGACCTTAAGGTCTGACAGACAGACTGTATGTAATGAGCGTTCATGCCATCCCAGTGTTTATCAACGGAGGCCTTCGTTGCTTCAATATTGGGGTGACAGATTCTGCAGGGCCTGGTCTGCACATGGGGCCAAAAAGAAAAGTCCAAAGGGTTTATATTAGGGCTGCATGGAGGCCACTTTTCCTTCCCCCAAAATGGGATGCTCTCTGACAAAAAACTCTGGGTGGATTTTGCTGTATGGATTGGTGCTCCATCATGTTGGAGCACCACTTCTTGGTTTGGAAATGTTGCCTGAACCCAGGGCAAAAGTTTGGTGCGCAGCTTTTCAATGTGCATGGCTAGATTCAAGCGAAACCCTCGGGGAAACCACATCAATGGCATTGTGTCCCCTGATGATGCCACAAAGCCCAGAGACAAGGCTGGGGCTGGATACTTGGTAGTGGTAATTGATCTAAGATCTTCATCAACATCTTTAAAGGCCACAAACCGGTCATTTCTTTTAATTCTGACCGGATCCACAGTCCAGGTCTTTTCATCAATGAAGATGATGATCCTTCCAGCTGGTGCAGATTTCAGGTCATTGATCAGACCCCTGAAGCGTTGGAGATAAGTCATTTTGATTTGAGGTGTCAATAATGGTCTCTCCAACATCACTAGGGACTTGCCACCACATACCTTGACAGCCATACTGACCGTACTCTCATAAACACCAAGGTCCTTGGCATGAGCTCTCATGCTGATGGTTGGAGCCCTTTGGATCACATCACAAATCAATTGTGGTACCAATTTGTACTTGCCACCACTCCCAGATTTCCCCTCGACCCCTTGGTTAATGTCCAGCTTCTTCTCGAGGCTGAAAATGGTCGATCTTTCCACGTTCAGTTGCTTGGAGATCTCAGTTGGAGTCTTACCTGCACCATGAAGCGTCGACACTTGAACTCTACGGTCTCGTTCCATCGCTCTGCTATTCTCAGAGGAAAATGATAACATAGTATCATAAACATAAACACTGTTACCGAAGTTATTTAGCGGAAGATTTTGTTCGAAGCTTCTCGTAATCTCAAAATGGATTTTTGTAAGTGTTGCAATTTCTGTCCCGCACCCGGTATATATATATATATACATAAATATATATATATATATATACATATATACAGTCGGCCCTCGCTACTTCGCCCCTCGACATCTCGCAGTTCTTTTACTACAAGACGACGGCTTGTTTCCCGTTTTTCCACGGCAAAACGTCCCCATATGAACTCAATGGCCAAATCCATAATTTTTAGTATGGCCTACAATGTGGGGTTACTCAAATTAAGAAATATTAAGTGGTTTTTAAGATATTTGAGGTTGAAAACTGGTAAATCTTCGAAAAGCAAGATGGCGGCCCAAAAAAAGGTCCGCAGCGTATTTGTATTCAGACACACGTACGAAAACAAGGCAAAATGGCGGTAGGTTTAAACGCCGGGTGATGTCAAATCTCTTTAAATTTCGATATTTATCACATCGCGACCCTCATATATATATAAAGATAAATTCAATACTTATATAGTATATTCTTAATAATAGTATATTTTTTTGTTTACGATTATTTAAAAAAGTCCAAAGCAGAGAAATGTAAGGCATTTATTAACTATGAATGTTAAAAAAGTCTGCTTAGATTAATGATAATTTTTAGTTACGAATTCCGATTTGTAACACCTTTTAATTGACATGTAAAATATATATATATTACAAGACCATTCCTTAAAAACATAACGAGTCATTAGTGGAAGAATCTTCTGAAATAAATTATTCATACCAAGGTATTCAAAAATTAGTCCTCTTATAATTATTATTGCCAACATAAGGAGTCAACTTACCTATAACAACTCTAGATATAAGAACCGTAAAAGCCGGAGCGGAGCTTTTAACGGTTTCCACAAAGGAGACCTCCACATAATTAATGGCAATCAGCCCCAATAAAACCGTCGAGAAACGGAGGCCCCCAATGACGGACATTTGCTGATAAAACCCCGGAGTGGAGGTGGAATTACGAGGCTTGGCCTCGAACATCCCAAGAGGATAAAAGAGCTGAACGTAGCCGCAAAGGGTTGTCATAAGCATTTGAACAACACCTGAAAAATATATCATAATAATATCAGTATAAAAATCGTCAATATCTAAGATTGATAAAGAAATATTGATTCCTCTCATACCCAAGACAATCCCATCTCCTTCCAGAGATTTGAGTACATATTTATTAGTGAAAAGAGTGAATGCCGAGAATATGTACCAGATGAGGAGAAGAATCCCGGCTTTGGAGTCTTGTCCCATCCTTTCAAATATGTTGTTGTTGATGCAGAGGAGGAGGAGAAGGAGCTCGTATTCTTTCTGTCATCGTCATACGTCTCTATTTATGCACGTGTATGACGTCAAAAAAGTCACGTGACTCAAATCTCGTTTATATTTATATCTACATGACCGTGACGTAACCACTCAACCATAATAAGGTATTCCTGGACCGGCCAACTAATTGTCTCTTTAACTCATTTGAGTGTACTCATGTAGGTTTTATTGTTGCTGACGGACTTTTAAAAGTATTGATTACTAATTAGTTTGTGCCATTTTCTTTCTTTCTTCAACATAGATAGGTGTATCCCGTTTTTTAACGTGAATTAAGAATATTTTGAACGACGAAATAATTCAATTAAAGTCTGTAGATTGATGGACTTCCTACATTATCTTTATTAAAACATTTTATAGTAGATAATAACTTGATTCAATGTATAAATTCTTCATCCTAATGGATTTCCTGATTGCTTAATCATTTATTTTCTTATTTATTTCTTTATCTCATTTCATTAAACAAACAGTTTTTATTTATGTGAAATATCTTTATAAAAAGCCATTGGTGTCCCCCATTCCCTTACAGTATTATTATTTCAAATGTCACCGGCACTCTCTGAGTTCACCATACTCTCCAATGGACTTCGTCTACCCTGTGTGGGTCTAGGAACCTACCGAATACGTGATCCGGATACTCTCAGACATGCCATTCAAACCGCAATTGCCTCTGGCTACCGTTTACTTGATACGGCCTCCGTTTACCGCAACAGCGGCGTCATTGGCCAAGTCCTGGAGGGTATTCCAGAGGAGGTCTTTCTCACGTCTAAGCTTGGGCCTAAGGAAATGGGGGCGGAGCGGGCCCGAAGTGCGGTTTCCAGTATGTTGAGGGAGCTTAAACGAGACTCTCTGGACTGTCTTCTGATTCATTGGCCTGGGGCTCAGGGTCTGAGTCCTTCTGATCCCGTGAACGGGGACTTGAGGCTACAAACATGGAGGGTTTTGAGGATTTGTATTCGGAGGGGGTCCTTAAAAGCATCGGTGTCTCAATTTTAATGCGTATCATCTTAAAGGACTCATGAAGGACTCCAAGATTATTCCGCATATTAATCAAGTATGAACTGGCTGTGGTCATTTTAAATGATTCACTCTGTGAGACTTAAATCGATTGAATTAATCATATAAAGACTATGATTTAATATTGTTAATTACAACCATTCAAAATGTATCCAAATGTTTCAACCATGCCTTTATTTACTCACAGTGTCGCATCACTAGGATATCAGAAGGACTCTAAGAATGCTTATTAGTCAATTAAGGTCTTCCTTCTATATTCACACAGCTTTTCATTACATCTAACCAAATTTGATATAATTATTTATAAATAATTATGTCAATGTGACAAAAAAAATATTTTAATCAACATTATAACTTAATAATAATTATATAAGCAGATAAAGAGCACTATTTTCTGCCTACAGTTGATTCCTTTGTATAGAAGACATTATATGATCTCATATAATAGACCTTCATCCATAATTATTTCTAGATTCTTTATGAATAGTGTAGTTATGTATTTTTTAGCATTTCGTAAGAATGTAAAAAGCATGTATTATACCATATAATACATGCTTTTAAAAGTAAAGTATTTTCTATTTCTTAAATGTGGTTTATTACATAACCATTTATTATTATTTCATATTGAGGTGCAAAAAAAGAGGTAATTTAAGGGGATTTTTTTTCTTTTCTTGGCATGTCATCACAAAACGTCTTACGTGGAAGGTATCATTTAGTTTCACCCCCATACATCATAATTCCCTAATGCCTATATACTATAAAATATTTTTTTCTCATTTGGTTTTAGATCGAGTGTCATCCCCAGTACCGGCAGAGTGAACTCGTCTCCTTTGTAAGGAACATGGCATTCACGTGCAGGCCTATAGTTCACTAGGGACGACCAAGCCCTCAAGTGATCCATTAGAGAAAGGAATCTCACCCCTTCTACAGGACCCAACGGTGCTCAAAACATCCGCCGCTACCAATAAATCCCCAGGTATTATTCCATTTATATTCGTTATTATTTGAATTGATTATAAACTTGTATCTTATTATTATGATTAGCTCAAGTACTCCTAAGATGGGGACTTCAAAATGGATACAGCGTCATTCCAAGTCCGTTCACCCCGAGCGGATAAAAGAAAATATTCAGCTCTTGACTTTGAGATATCCTCAAAGGACATGAAGGAGCTGAACGGCTTGCCTATTGAGCATAAATATGCCTGGAACTCTGAATCTGTGTTATAACTCTCAACTTCATTAGTTATTAATTGTACCATTTGAAAAAATATATATATATAATTTTTTGTTATTGAAATATATATATATATACATTCTAGTGCCATGATTTAATAATATTACTAATATATGTCGATATTTTTAATACTGGCTTACAGCCTAAAAGGATGGAGGATCTCCCGTCTACTTGGACAATAACGCCACCACTCCCCTCCATCCTGATGTGATCGCTGAAATACAGGAGTCTCTACATCGGGATTGGAGTAACCCGAGTAGTTCCTACGGAAGAGGGGCCAAGGTCCGTCATGAAATCCTGAGTGCTCGTAGGTCCCTCTCCCTGATGATTGGGGGTCCTGTGGGGGAGGATGCCCTCAATCAAGCCATTACATCACCTCAGGAGGAACGGAAGTATGTTCATAATAGAGATGTACTTTTTTATACATGTCATAATTGCGCTGCATCCCTCCGTAGTCGAATCATCTGGCCATTCATTCTGCCTTGGAGGCTATCAAGAAGAGGACTGGAGGGAAGCCGCACGTTGTCACAACGAATGTGGAACATGTCGCCATTGAGAAGCCTTTGAGAGCCATGGAGGCAGACAACGTCATAGGTAAAAAAAAACTATAAGCTGAGCAGGAGGCTTTTTTATTATTTTTTTTGCAAATGAATAAGTGGATTCTTATCAATATTTTTCTTTTTCTTCCGTTTTTGCTCACTTCTTTTTTTCGTTGATAACTCTTGATATTGACATACTAACACACAAAAGCTCAATAAATATTATCTGAATATCACTGCGAATTACAACCAGTATAATGCTTTTATGAATACAATTGCAGTCAAATAATTGCAGGGGAATCACCTGTCTATAGCGGTCTCTCGTTCGTAGTGGCCACCCAAATGTACCTTACCGAATATAAATAGGTCATTTGTGACCAGCAGCCCTCTGATTCTAAGGGTTCCCTTGAGTGATGGCGATGAAAATAATGTAGAAATTATGAATTTAAGGCTGTATAAGTTAAATTTTTCTGAATATTTGGTCTGTTAAACTCCGTAACCATTCCCCACTATATCTCGTAATTTCTTGTCAAAATTTTATTTAGAAGACAAAGTCTTTTGTTTTTGCAATTGTCGGGATTCGAAGTCTACACACGAGGGACTTAAAAAGTATTTAATTAAAAAATCAAGGTATATGGAATACCCATAAACAGGGGCGGAGTGGCCAACAGGAGTACCGGGAATATTCCGGTGGGCCACTGGCCTCAAGAAACATAAACGGCCGTTGATAGCCTCTCAATGGCTTATTGGGCCTATATCAGGCCGGCGAGGGCATAATTGTCCTGGAGGATAAATTCTTCCCACTCCGTTCCTGCCCATAGGAATATAAAGATATAGAGAGCTTATTCCCTTCAATAGCAGATAAACATCGTCGTTCAGCTGTCGCATGTGCCCAAACTAAACCAAGGAGTACTAAAGAGAGTACTCCTTTGTTGATCTTAGAGATAGAAATATTTGATGCTATTGGACAATATGACGTATGCCTCTGAAGAATCCAATATAAGACCAGATATATTATTCATCTTTTCATATCCATTGAAACAACATAAATGTTATTAATATTTGTGACGTCATCAAATAGTTTATTGAAGCAATATATTTTTGATGACGTAGGCAGTAAGAATAAAATACCTAAAGGACATGTGACGTCATTAAAAATCACCGGCCGACAAAAAGTCAGCTTTCTTGGCAATATTAACGTAACTTGTTTGTTAATATACCCTGAGGAAAACTACTCTTGGTTTTTTATGTAAAAAAATATTCCTTGGTCTTTATATCAATATAATTTGTCCACATGTCGATGTAATGTAAACGACCTACAAATTTGAAAAAGTAGATTATTTTGCCTCACCTAAAGTTTAAACAATAAAACAAATTAAATGAACATAACTAATTGGAAGAAAAGAAAAAAAATGAAATTTGAGCTTCTCCACTTTGCTTCGTCCTCCTCAACAAGATTATATTTTTTTGTATTGTACAGTCATGGTCGTAATGCAAGTGGCATAACGGGTTTTTCTTCTTTTCTTGTCTCCTTGAAGAGATCATAAGTCAAGCCTTATGGTCAGAACTGCGACAACCGAATGTAAATCGGTATTTAAAACTGGAAGCGTTGTTGTCTGGTGTGAATAAGTTGAACTTTCCAAAGTAAATAAACAATTCCGGAGCTGAAACCATAGAGATATAAAGATATAGAGAGCTTATTGGACTCGTCAGAGAAATACGTCATAGTGTTATGTTTATATCAAAGAGCATATATAACTAGAGACCCTGCTACAAGATTTTGTGGCGAATGGTGATGGTGGCGCCGTCATGCGGTCGAGGATTACTATTACAATAGAGCCTTTGTTTATTTCTTGATACTTATATATTATATCATTTCATATATATATATATATATATATATATATATATATATATATATATATATATATATATATATATATAACAAAAAGATTCATTCCACGCTTTGTATTACTGATATCAAATTTATTCAAGGAATTTTTTAATTTTTTTAAATCACGATTTTTTTTAATAAGATGTATATTAATTAATACGGAATAAAATTAGGCATTTACATCTCCCAACCTCCAGGGATCATGAACTAATTCTTAGTTGTTTTTATTTATTTATCTTTCTGTAAATAGGAGCGCCCTCGAGTGGTCGTTGTTTAACATAATAAACCAATAGCGCTTGCCTGAAGCTAGACCTCTCTCTCTATATTAATATACTCTTTGGTAAACAGTCTTTTGAAATATTTCTTTCGAAGTATAAAAAACAATATAAACTCTAAAGATCTATTTAAAAAAAAATCATTTCATTAAGAAACTACTCTTCTTCTGGTGGATTAATATTTTAATCGGATAAATTTAATAAGGAGTTAACAAAAATTGAAGGAATATTTAAATTATATGTAAAAGATTTTTTCGGTCGTCTGGGGATGTGCGCAGAGAATTATTGGAGAAACACTCCGATATATGAAAACGATTCAACGGTTGATCACAGTGGGCTGGGGCATGGAAATTACCTAAAATAAGATCTTCTCAGACACCTTACAAATAAAGTTTTCTTAAAACTAGAGAAAAAATCCAATTCAACAAAAAAAAAAATAACTCAAACGCTCCATTCCTTCAAAAATGGTGAACGTTTGAAGATCGGTCAATTTTCAATTTCTTGATAAGTTAAAATTGTTGTTTGGTCCACGACTGCATTAACCCACCCATCCAAAGGATGCTTAAAAAATGATGAAAACATGTCCATTAGTGCTCATTTTTTCACAGTAACCTTGAAAGTCCTTAAGCTTACTGTTTTCAATCCAATATTTCATTGGGTATGTCCCAATTTCATCAGAATTAACTTTTTTTATCGAAATTTCAGCTCTAAAAAATCACAGTTTTGTACGCCAAAATTATGCACAAGATGGTAAAAATCTTAAAATGCCACAAGCCAGATTTCCTCCAGGCCACATTTTCTGAAAATATAGACATATACCTTTTAAATAATCCCTGTACTAAGAAATCTGGCTTGTGGCAATTCAAACTAGCGGCATATATACACTCAGAGAGTGCTAACCTCCGCCGTCACGGGGTCCTTATAAGCCTTCTGAGGCGGATTTTTCACGACTGGGGAGGCGTAGAGGGACGGGGGGAGGGTTCCCCTAGACGGAAATTCCGAGAGGAGACGCTCCCGGCACCCAATTTCACATCACAGCGACATCTATTGGCAGAGTAGGCTAACTTGAAAAATTTAGTAGTATTTAGCTCATTTGGCGTCTTAATTCTGCACTCAGAGATACCAAAATTTAATCACTTCTGGCTTTTGGCATTTCCAACAACTCCACAAAATTTCATCCAAATCCGTTCAGTACTTTTTGAGTTATCCTGCTGACAAACCGACAAACCAACAAACTAACAAACCAACAAACGCCAGTGAAAACAATACCTCCTTCGGCGGAGGTAATAAATTGGAAATCCAAAATGCAGTCAGATTCAATCAAAAATCAACCCTTTTCCTGCTATTCAACAAATATTATTTTTTTAGCTATGATTCTACGGACCGCTGAGCAATGATGATGCTTTGTTTGAGAGGCTTTGTTGCTAAACTTTCTGTATTTTTTTCTAATTAGTTAAAAAATTGTAATAAATTGTATTAATTGTAATCACCTCTTTAATACGCTTCCAACGAGCCCTCATCTATGATCAGGGGATCATTTTAAGCCAAGATCTACCAAAAACGTGTTTTTGGGCCAGTATGCCCGAATATGGTTATTTGGACCCAGACCCCAAAAATTAGATTTTTTTGAAAAATTTCTTTAGAACTGTAATCACCTTATTAATACGCTTCCAACGAGCCCTCAACCATGATCAGGGGATCATTTAAAGCCAAGATATACCCGAAATGTGTTTTTGGGCCCATATGCCCATATATGGTTATTTGGACCCAGACCCCCAAAATTTGGAAATTTTTGAAAAATTCCTTTAGAACTGTAATCACCTCATTAATACGCTTCCAACGAGCCCTCAACCATCAGGGAGTCATTTTAAGCCAAGATATTCACATTTTTCCAATATTTCGGCCTCCCAGCCCACTGTGTTGATGTCATAAGCCATAATTGTCATAAAAAGCACTTCTTTAAAAATTTGGGAATACCAGAAACACTGGAAGAATTGGCAATTACAAATGGAATTTTGACACTCCACAGTAGTGATCTCCATCCCATTTTTAAGGACGGGAGATTCAGATATACTTTGCAAAGATCAGCAAATGATCATTGCTTATTGAAGCCCTGGTTCCTTAAAATGTCTGGTTCTCCGAAGTCTGATGGCAGGAAATGTGATGAGCTTTGCATCAAATATATGATCAGTCTGAAACTTACGGAAAGTTGGAAAAGGAAGATCATGAAGTCTCTCTGTGAAATAGCTGAAGGGAAAAAATCACAGCTCAGCTGTTGATTTCTGCAGAGCTTATTAAGTTTGATCTACCTTGTAAAGGACTGTGGTATTTTATATAACTCCGTAATTCATGCTTTTGTTGAGTGCCAGGCTGTTCAAATTCTAATGCAATTTCTGAAACTAAATGTACGTGGAATGGATGGTGAAAATGCAGAGAAATACATCAAGGCTTCAATATCATTTGGAGTTGGAGGTCGTGAGAATTCCTCACGACTGAAAGCAATAAACAATGCCCTTCTTTCTGCCAAGGCTTTAATAGCCAAACGATTAACAATATATCATCCTCTGCAAGCTTCAGAGCTGAGGCCAATAATTCTTTCTGCTGCGGGCGAGGTACGCCGCTTTGGACCTCAAAATTCCTTCCGTATTTGGTGATTCGTGGACACTAGCCGCCGATGATATCCGATACTTCCCTTCCCGGTCCCTGTTTGATAAAAACGCCATAAATAAGCTTTTAAAGAAACTTAGAAACTACAAATAGACTTTTTATAATTTTCTGCGTTTTTTTTTTTTACTTGTGTCATTTCGGTTTTATGTGCTTATAATTGATATATATTTTCAAGATTGTTCAGCTCAGAGGCTAAAAATTTAAGCTAGAATGTTTAAGAATGTATATTTTTTTTGCACATTAGCATCTTTTATATATACCTTATACTTTGTTTATTGTATATATTCTATGAACTGTGAAATAAAGACGAAAAAAATAATTAGTAAAAATGAAACAAATAGGATCTTCAATAATAGAAATGGCAGTTCAACTAATTAGATCATCATTAGAATATATACCACAATGTCATGAATTATAACAATCATATCAAGGTATATAAAAATTCGTTTACACATACATTTACGAGAACAGACGACTATAGTAAACAAATAGGTCTAATAAAACCTCCATTTATTTGGAAGTAGAAGTATGTACATGGGAAAATTATGTAAATAATTATCAAATTCATGTATTTTATAATAATTAGATATCCCAGATTAGTGCAATGATTAATTATAAATTAGAAAATAAAAATTAATATTCTTTACATTGAAATATATTTACAACACGTAGTAAAAAAAATATAAATAATAATTTTTATATTTTTTATTACTACGTGTTGTAAAATATATTCAATTATAAAAAAATATTTTTTGTTTTAATTATTTTGTCATTCATGATTAATCATTTCACTAATCTGGATATATAAATCGGGTCATGATAAATCCAGATTCATCAATACTTAGGATATTTTTTGGACAATCGTTTCTTTATGGATATTTTTTTTTTTAAACCATATATATTTACATATTTTTTTATATTATTTGTAAATCACGTTTAAAATATGGAGTTATATGCATAAGGGAGACTATTATTTACTGAAACAGTACCCACAATGAATGAAAGGTTTTATAGACACAGTTTTTGTCATAGATTCCGATTTATTTATCCTAAGAATAACATAGGAACAATAATAGTTTCTTTCATTCCAAGTAAAGCGTTGTTAAAAGTAAGGTAGAGCCATTTTAAACCAATGAAAGGTAAAAAAAAATACACCGCCACGCAACCTACCCCATGAGCATGACGTCACATATGGCAAAAGAGGGTATATTGTATAAGTAAAATATGTTAAATATAATCGAATTTAGCCTTTAATTAGATCATAGAAGAATTAATTATCAAAATTCTATTAGAAAACGGAAAAATATTAAATTTTGTAAGTAATCATAAATTTTTGATGATTAAAAGGTGCTGAAATTATCCAAAATATTTAATGAAAAAGCAAACTCTTCAATCATTATATGTTAAAGCACATAAAAAACAACGAAGTAATTATAACAAAATACTATTTATAATCATATATTATTACAAAGACATTTTTTGAAAAAGTATATAATTTATGAATTAATACAAAACAAAATATGGTTTAATCATATATTATATAAATATTATTAGAATTCATATTAAGAAAAAAATATAATTATGTGTTGTGTTTGAATTATTACAAAACAAAATACAGTTTATAATCATATATTATATAAATATTATTAGAAATACAATTAAGAAAAATATATATAATTTATAAATGATTACAAAACAAAATACTGTTTATAATCATATATTACTTAAATATTATTAAAATACATATTAAGAAAAAAATATATATTTATAAATTATTACTAAACAAAATACTGTTTATAATCATATATTATAAATATTTTAGAAATACATATTTAGGAAAAAGAAATAATTTATTGGAGCATTTAATTAATCCACTGTTTCAATTTTTTGCTTCTCTCTTAAACTTTTTCTATGTCTAGCTTTTTGCTCTTGAAGGCGTTTTTTTTCAATTTTATTTGGAGAAATACACGAATTTGAGCAAATTTATTAACGATCTTCAAATGGAAATGACGGCACCTTAGACATTGATTTAGAAACTCTTTTTACAAGGTTATCGTTCCTATCAATCCTTCCATTTACTATAAAATTATTTGAAAAAATTGGTTCACCAGTTTCCTTTACTACTCCTTTCTTGAGTTTCTTTATAATAGGAAGGTTAAGAAGCTCATGCATAGATCTCTCTCATATGCTTCTTCAGTGAACTGCAGACTACACATAAAGGATGATGCAGGCTGAAATGTCGAATCTCCTCTTTTGCATGGCGATGGTCCAAGCTTTTCTCTGTTTATGTTGGTTGGAACGAGTGGTACAATACATTGTAGCATTGGGATCCAATGAAGGACAAACAGCAACT